>PVIU01002330.1:0-175951 GCA_004026605.1 Ondatra zibethicus | reverse complement strand
AGAAGAAGAAGAAGAAGAAGAAGAAGAAGAAGAAGAAGAAGAAGAAGAAGAAGAAGAAGAAGAAGAAGAAGAAGAAGGAGAAGAAGAAGAAGGAGAAGAAGAAGAAGGAGAAGAAGAAGAAGAAGAATTTACTCATTTGGGCTCTTTTTCTTCTGTTGGTTTATCCTGTTCAACTTTTATTATATTTTATTTTGTTATGTGTTATTATTATCTCTTAGAAGCCCATTCTTTTCTAATGAGAGACAGAAAGAGAGTAGATCTGGATGTGAGAGAGGTGGGGAGTAACTGAGAGGAGTAGAGGGAGGGGAAACCGTAGTCAGAATATATTATGTGAGAAAAATTCTGTTTTCAATAAAAGGAAAAAATCTCAAAAGTGAAAGAAATATTTTTTTAAAAAGAAGGAAATCTACTGAATAAAGATCATAAGAATTTTAAATTTAAAAAAAACCCTCTCCTTAATAATGCTTTTACTCTTAAAGACTATTTTTGTCTGATAATAATTTAGCTGCACCAGTTTTCTATTTAATGCTTTCACAGATGTGAGGACCCAGGCAGGACTATGGATGTCTTCAGCCATCCTGGTCCATGAGAACCCAGGCAGGTCTATCTTGTCAAGTATTTTGCCAGAGCATCAAGGAAAGTAATTCATATAATAATAAATATAATACTTTTCCATTCTCTTTCATTCTTTGTGTCTTTATGTTGTATTTTCCAGAAATAGCTCAGAATTAAGTCTCTGGGGGAGTTCCCCCTAAATCTATTTTTCCATAATTTTTATGCTATAAATTCAGTTTAATGATATTATCTGACTTTAATGTAATTTCCCATCTCTTCTATATCCCTCATTCTTTTCTCTTCTTTTTCTTCTTTTGATTTCATGGAGTTAACCAATAATTTTAGTTTGTTCTCCTACTGCTGATCCGTTTATTACCTTTCCTGGTTTTGAAATTAAAGCAGATATTTTAGTGCCTTTGAAATTATACTATGCATATGCAGCTTAACAAACTACAGTGTCATTGCTTTTCCAAAAATACAAGAACTTCTGGATCCTTTTACAGAACCGTTATCCCTCTGATACAACTGACAGTTAAATGTTCCAATCTTGAGTCTTTTTTAAGACAAAAATAAAGCATTATTCTCTTATCTAGAAATTCTTTGTTTAAATTCTATGTATTCATCTTTTCCCATCTTTCATGCCTCTCCTTTTGTACCACTCAAATCTACCTTCTAAACTTATTTTTTCTTTCCTCATCCTTCTGAGGGCTTTTTAAAAGGAAGCGCTTGGTGGTGGTGGCTCCTATACAGGTTCTATCTAAAAATGTCTTTATTTCTTTTAGTTTTTTTTTTTAAAAAGCCCTGTCACTGGGTGTAGAATTCTAATATGACATTTTTTCTTCTCACAAGGATATTATTCTACTGTCTTCCATGTTCTGTGTGCCTTCCATGCCTTTGAGAAGGCTGTTCCCTGTCACGTTTGTAGAAGATCTGGTTTCCCCCACACACCCCCGCTCTGGCAACTTTAAAATCTCACTCTAGCATTGTGAAGCTTCGGTATAATATATCTGGGTACAGAATGAATATTCTTGTCTCTCCCAGTGTGATGGGGAATTCTCAGCAATCATCACGGAGTGTTGCCCCGCTGGGTTCACGGGCCCCTTCAGAAAACTGCTTATGCTTCCACTTTTGTGACCCCAAGTTTTGTGGCACATTTTCTGTCTTCCTTCTCTGTCTGCCTCCTAGGTATTTCTTTCAGATCCATCTCCTGGTTATTCTCTCTTTCAATCTGTCTAACTCACTGTTTGTCAACAGTATTGATGATTTTTCCTATTTTAATTGCAACAATTACACTTTTATTTTTAGAAGTTCCATTTTGTTTTTGTCTGAATCTTCTTGGCCATGTCTGATAACTCCCATGCTTGCTTGTCAAAATGACTCCATCCTCTCTGAATGGCAACCATAATCTTATCCAAGACAGAAACCCAGAAGGTTGGCTATCTAGAAAATCTTAGCCAGCCTCAAAGCTCTATAGAAACTAATCATGGCTCAGAATTTAAGGTAATAGATACCACTCAAGCTGTGACCTCAGTGCTTGGCCCATAGCCCTGCGGCCATGCCTGACATGAGCTGCATGCCTCATCCCTGAAGCCTGGCTTTGCACAGCAGTACTAGAGTCAAAATTCTGCCACATCCTATCCCTTCTCAAACAAACCCACAACCCAAAGTCCAAGTCTTCCAGGAAAATCTGATTCTGTATGTTATTATCTTTAATTTGTGTGTTTTATCAAACAAAAAAACAAAAAACAAACAAAAGCAAAAACACCACTTCCTCCATGTGTCCAATCTATCTGCCCTCTTGCTGCAGACACTCACCTTAGCATGTCCTTGAATGACAAAATGCTGCTTCTGGCCCCTACTCCAAGGATAACCCTTTCTGCTAGCTATCTTTCTGCTCAGAGCCTGCTTACAGGGAAGTTCACTGGAGAGGCCTGGGGGAAAATCTCCATTCTTCAAACTGAGCAGTTTGTCATCTTATGTATAATCTAATATTTCTCCAGTGGAAAGAACCCTTAGGGTATTTTGTTTCCATACTGACAGTCTAATCTAGGACATTCTCACTGTGGAACTGGTCCCATTATGACTCCTACCAAATCTTAGGACTTACCAAAGGCTGCCCCAACTTCTTCCTCAAACATATTCTGCCACTATAGCAAAATGACAGCCATCACTGACACCAACTGACAAAGTTCTCCCCAAAGAGTCTGGAAGAATCCTGGGAAAATACTGAGATCTCAACATTGGCACAAAGCAATTGTTCTCCATGCTTGCAGACTAGACTCACGCAAGAACTTTTAAGTATCTTGTGACCAGGCAACACCTGGGTAATGTCAAAACAATCTGTGCAAGCCTCAGAATCTGGATTCAATGATGAATGATTGACAGTCTCTGTCCCAGGCACTTCCACAGAACAGATAAGCACCCCTCTTGAGGACGATCAGAATATGCTGCCCCAGAATGTGTTGTGTTGGCTTTTCTTATTTTTATCTGACAGCAATAGAGAATCAACAGATATGGAAAGAAGACTTTCCAAAGATTTCCTTATCTGACTGACAGCAGAAACTTGGGAGAGACAAAGACTGCTATAAATGTCTTCTCCCCAGGAGTTATGGCCACAGAGATGAAAGGCTGGCTGAGCTGAGTCTGCAGAAACAAACGCTATGAAAATAACTCTCACCTTCCATTAGTTTCCCATATACTGATCTTCCTGCAATTTACCACCCTGAAAGGCTTTAACATCTGCTTCCTTTGTCTCCTCACTGCTCCAGAATTTATGATCCTTTGATAAAATGATCTATGAGCTTACACTCTCACTATTTCTTTGGATTATCCCCCTCTTACCTGTGAAGCCCCTATGCACATAAAAATATAAACATCAATGAGGAAGCAGATCCCTTTTCTCCTATTAACCTGTCGTCTGTTAGTGTAATTCACAGTTCTCCAGTCACAGAATCTGAGAAAGCAGAGGAAAAGCATTTTTCCTTCCCTACAGAGATCTACATACATTAAAAAGCAGAAAAGAGAGAGTGTGTGCTCCTTTGAAGAGATGAGGGGAAGGAAGGCCAGGAACAGATTCATAGAGGTGATGTGCCATGAGGAAAAACTAAGCGTTGGCCAAGTGAGGAAAAATCAAGGCAGAGAGAACAACAAGGGTAAGGCACAGAAGCAGGAACAGCAAGTGCTTCCATGTGGCTAGAGAATGGACCATGTGTTGAGTAGCCTCTTGCAGAGATGTGAGAGCCATGGTCAAGGAGCTTGGATTTTATTCAGAAGGTAATAGAAGAGATATCAATGGGGAATAAAGTTTAGAAGGAGATAAAGAAACATGTCAGCTCCTGTACACTTTCGTGAAACTGCACCATAGTTTGGTGTTTGTGCTGAGACCACAGGACTAGGCCACATCCTTTTAGATAAGAGCTACGGTTGTTCCTGAAGAAAGCACACATTCCCTCTGGGAAGACTGAGTTCTAGCACAGGAAAGGAGGACTTAGAGGCTTATAATAAGATCTAAGAGAAAGATCTCTAGGGATCTTGGAGCACTCCCTTCAAGAAGAAATGTGGTCCTCTGCTATTATGGTGCAGCCGAGAGGAGTAACAAGGCTCCTATTGGGTATATGTTGTGATATTTTTCTTGATGACATGTCACCAAATGTTTGTTCACCCCAGATGGGACACTGAGAATAGACCAAAAAACAAGCCCACCCAAGATTGACTTATGGAACCAGTGAATTTACTGGTGTTATTTACAGTAGCATGGGTGACTCAGAGGCAGCTACATCACTGAAATGCATTAAGAGATGACTCACAAAAGCTTTATCTCTGGAGCTCCCTGCACAGATCTATAAATCAATGTCTCCTCCTTCCAAAGGTTTAGGGCTTAAATGTCTCCTCCTTCCAAAGGTTAGGGCTTAAATAACCTTGTGGGGAGGGGCTTTGTGAATCTCATATGTCTTATGAGCTTCCTGAGACTTGTGAGTTGTTTACTTCCTGGGTCTTCAAAATTTTGTTTATTTCCTTATTCTTAAAGCAGCTCCCATCAGGGTTGACTGTTTTAATTCAGAAGAAATTGCATGTATCAATTATTTTGACATTAAGGTGTCCACATATCCTACAGAAAAATTAAGAAAAATTTCATTCATGTTTTCAAAGCATTTTAGTAGGTGTGGTAGCTTGACAGTATTAGGCCCCGATAAACTCATGAGAAGTTGCACTATTTAATGCTTCATTTTATGAGTTTCCTTAATTATGGTGTCTTTTCACAGAAATATAACACTAAGACAGTTGGTCATGGCAGGAAAGAGAAGCTCAGCTTATTGTAATGGGAGTGTATGGTAGTGTCTAGTTCATATCATAGCTGGCCAAGTGTAGTGGTTTGAATAAGAATGCCTTCCATAAGTTCATATGTTTGAATGCACAGTCGTTACTTGAGGAGTGGTGGGAGGTATGGCCTTGTTGAAGGAAGTGTATCACTGGAGTGTGCTTTGAGGTTTCAAAAGGCCATACCAGGCCCAGTCTCAATCTCTGATTCTCTCTCTCTCTTTCAAGCATGCGTGTTTATGCGCCCTATCTCTCTGTCTTCAGATCGGGATGTAGCTCTCAGTTTCTCTAGAGCTATGCTTCCCTTCTGAACTATAAGCAAGTCCCCTACTAAATGTTTCCTTTTATAAGAGTTGCCTTGGTTACGGTGTGTCTTCACAGCAATGGAGCAGTGACAAACACACGAAGAAACAAAAGAACAGCAGGAACGAAGGGTCAGATAAAATTACCACTCACTCCTGATGACCCACGTCCCTCAGCTGGGACCCCACCTCCTAAAAGTTCCACAGAATCTCAAGACACCACTGCTATCTGGGGAACAATCATTCAAAGCATGGCCTTACAAAGGAAATTCAAGTTTCAAACTTTATCACCAATCATCTTTAGTAACAAATACAAACTGTTTCTTACAATGTCCTCCTGTTTTCCCCATAGACAGAGACTTGCTTTTGAAGTATTAGCACATTGGTCTTAGTTCCAGCTATACACAGAGTCTATATCCCAAAGAGGAACTGGGGAAATAGAGCAATAAAAGCCAGTGGGACTAGCATACACACATGATAGATGTCTAAGGAAAGCTAATCTCAGGGACAGTCAACCTGCTACAGTTCCAAAAGAAACTTATCCAAATCCTGTAGATAGGCTGATGTCATCTTATCAAGGAAATCTAGGGTATGTGCAAAGACTGTAAGGGCATGAGTGGAGTTTAGAACTCCCTAAGAGGATTTGTACCTAGTTAAGAAATTACAGCAACCTAATAGGGTAGGTACGGAATGGGATGGGAAGGGAAGGGAAGGGAAGGGAAGGGAAGGAAAGGAAAGGAAAGGAAAGGAAAGGAAAGGAAAGGAAAGGAAAGGAAAGGAAAGGAAAGGAAAGGAAAGGAAAGGGGACACTCAGCAGACAGACTCCAAGAGATAATAAAATGGATCCTCTGCTTGGAGCAGGGCTGGAGTATTCTTGCAAACAAGAATAAAGTGAGCTTGCCTACAAAGTAGCAAAGAAATTTCCTGAAGAACTTTGGTGGAAAAGAATGAAGCCTGGGCTGGAAAGATGACTCAGTGATTAAGAACACTGGTTGATATTCTAGAGGATCTGGAATCAATTCCCAGCAGCCACATGGCAGTTCACATCTGTAACTACAGTTCCAAGGGGTCTTATGCCCTCTTCTGGTCTCTGCAGGCAGTAGGCATGCATGTGGCACACAGACATACATACAGGAAAAGCACCCATACACATAAAAGTTTAAATTACAAAATAATGACAGTATGAGGCTAACTGGGCTACACACCTGTTATAATTTCTAGTGCTAGTCTTGAAATGTTAAGGATACGAAAAGGATAAAAAGAATTCCCCTCCTCTGGAAAATGAAACCAAAGACTTCCATAGCTGTGTATCTGCCAGGTCTCAGCTTGCAACTGAATATATGTTTAATAAACAAACAGAAGAAAGGGATCCTTGATAAGTACAACAGCCAACGAAAATGTTAAATCTGGCAGAATTAGCCTGACCATGACATCAGTCCTTCCCTAACCCCTCTGTTCTTTCTGCCTAACTTCCAGTGCACTTGAGGGCATATTTCTCTGTTTGTTCTCTTTGATCTCCTTTATTATTTATTTGTTTTTACTTATTAGAGATGTCTCAACTTTGTTTAATCTACACTGCTTTGTTCATGAGGACTACATGTTCCATGCCATATGACAGGCTTTATTTATGCACAAAGAAATAGAAGTACAGAAGGGCCAAGAATGAAGGGGAAATTAATTCACCCCATCACCTGTCTGGTTCCAAAACCCGTGCATTTTCTGCTGTGAAAGGCAGACTCGGAATCTGCATCAGCTTTTTGGTAGTCAGTAGTTCTCTCATCGTCAGTTTCATCAATAAAGATACTACAGGGCCCGACGCACAAGCTGCCTGCAAGCTGAGTGAGAAAACGCACACAAGAAATATGGTACAGCCTCGGGCACAGAACCTGACTGTCTGATTAGTGTCAGCTATCACGAGGAGCAAATGACAGGTCCTGAAGATCACACATCCTAATTCTTGGAAGCTATGGACATTCCAGTTTACACAGCAAAAGGGACTCTGCTGTAATGATTATCTTGATGCCAAATTATCCCTGATACACAGAGGGGCCTAATGTGATCTCAGAGTTCCTTAATAAGTAGAGGAAGAAGAGAGTCAGGTAAAAAGATGTGAAGACAGAAAAGATTAGGAGAAAGTTCAATGTGACTGACTCTGAATAAGATGAAAATGGCCTGGAGCAGAACAGACAGACAAACACATGCAGAAACGGGAGAGAAAACTGGGTTGCCCCCTAACATCTCCAGGAGCAACACAGGAGGCTCATATAGCCCAAGCTGCCTGAAAGAGATTCTCTCCAACCTGTTGAGCTTCCTACAAGCTATGCAGTGGGCTTCAGGTTTCTAGCTTTCGTGAACTGTTGCCCACGCTAGGGGTGGTGGCTGTCTTTGAGTCACTTCTGCTCCTTTCAGTAACCCTTCACCTTTAAGAAACCGCAGCAAACTCATTGATTCACAAAGTTGAACTTTGGTGACATCTTGGTCTGTTGTCATTTCCGTATCTGGGTTGAGAAGATATTTGTATATATCTCCTCAGTAATAGTATCACATAGATTTACACCAGTAAGCTGCATACTTAGAAATGGTTGAAACAGAAAGACTTACAGCATGTTAATATTCCATAATTATGAAGACAGAAAGCAGAAAGGCCTTCCTTATACTGAATTTTATGGTAATCACAGTCAAAGTCCTTAAATAGGCAGCAAGAAGTAGACATAAACTTGTTGAACTTTGAAATGTGAGTGTTGTTGCAATGATGGTGCATTTTGAGGACATGGGCAGCTTTAGCCTTTGTAATCTCTTCTTCAGAATCAAGTACTTTGCCACATTAAACACTCTTGGTGTCAAATCCTACTGCCTACTAGAATTCCAAGAAAAAAAAAAGAGAAAATACTAAAGAAAGACTAGAAGCTTGGGATTCTATTTCTTGATAACCGTGTTGTCTGAATTTTTAATCATTCAACAATAGAAGGTACAAGTAAGACACCATCAACATACCAAGTCTTACATTCACATTGCATTCTGTACTTGCAAGCTTTTATGGGAGCCTACACTACAATTCCCAAGACAACCTGCTGAGGTTGGAACATCAAATGTCTCCCACAGACTCATGTGTCTGAACACTTAGTCCCCACATAGTGACACCATTTTTGGAAGGTTGCAGAGCCTTTAGGAAGTGGAATCTCACTGAAGGAAGGGCCTTACTGTTTGATAGCCTACCTGACTTCCTGTTCAATCCTTTGTAGAATGATTAATAAAAACACAGAGACAGAAATTGATGTTCAACCTGAAGGTCAGGAAAGCAAAACAGCCAGCCTCCAGGAATCCTCAGAATGAGACTGTGAGCGAGAGTCTCCTCCCGTCTTATACTCCTCTCTAGTGCTGGGATTAAAGGCGTGCACCACTATCACCAGGTTTCTGTGGCAAACTAGCGTAGATACTAGGATTAAAGGTGTTTGTCACCGCTGCCTGGTCTGTAAGACTCATCAGTGAGGTTGTTTTACTTCAGGCAAGCTTTATTTATTAAAATCCAAATGAAATATCACTACACTCCTTGCTTTCTGACCATGGTTATAATATGACTACTGTCTCACACTCTTGCAGCATAACTTCCCCACCACGAAGGACTGCCACTTCTTAAACTGTAATGTAAGTCAAAGAAAATCCATCTTCCCTTCAGTCACTCTGGTCACAGATTTGGTCACAGCAAAAAAAAAAAAAAAGTGACGAATAAATAAGCTTAAAGTAGGAATCATTTGTAACCATTGCTTTGCAATAGCTGACACCATGGGGTCTAGGAAGTGAGGGGACTGAGGCTAGTCTCAGGTCAGGAAGTCCAGAGACTCTCTTCTGTCTCAATCATAGCAAGTACTTTGTGGATTATGTTTTCATTTAGTCTCAGAACATTGTTCTCTCCGGAGTTGGGGTAACATAACAATTGCGCCAACTGAAAGTGCTTCGGAGAAGATGATAGCCATATATCGCAAAGCTTAGCATAACATTGCGAGCAGCTCATTGAAGCGCCAGCAGTTTGTTCGCAGGAGAAGCAGACAGCTTTTCTGCACAATACAGCAGTGCAGCTGGTAATAGCAGAAGCTGAAATAAAGGATGGAGTTCAGGGGGTGGGAGCCTCGTTTATGGACAAGTGAAGAGACCCTAATGAAATAGCATTTTGGCCCTATCATCATCCTCCTGAGAAAATTCCCCGTGAGGTTTTCCATTTGAATCCTGGGCATATTTATGAAGATCAAAGTAATGGCTCTTTAAAATTAATTACATGAATTTGTAGCTCAACAACATTGAGTGAAAGACGGATGTTGTACCCCATGCCTTGTTACAGCTGCACATCATATACATCAAAAGCCTGGGACTCTGGGGAAAGCAAAGTCCCCTCTACACCAGCCCCCAAGCAGACAGGACAGACGTGGAGAGAGTACAAAAGATCAGTCCCCAAAGTTGTTGTGACAGCTTAATTGTATTATGGTGCTTAGATAATTCCCATTTATTTGGCTTTTTCCTCAGCTCCAATGCTGGCCCCCCAAGCATAGCTATTACCAGGAAAATTAAGATTCACAACTTTAATGGGCCCGCTTGCTCTCTCTAATGCTGTCCCTGCTCAAAAGTCCTGGTAATTGTTCCACGCTGATCAGGACTTCCCCCCAGCCCACAGCATGCTGAGACCCGACAGCAACTAACTAATTGCAATTAAAATCTCCCACGTGAGTGGAAGAGAATAACATAAATTAATCAGTACATTAGCAGAATTACATTTAAATGTTCAAATGTGCATCCAACGTAGTGGGGCATTTTAAATTATAAAGCAAAGTACTTCATTACGGATGCTGATATTTTAATGAGGAAATGTGATGTTTGGTTAAATGGGAGTACAATATAGAAACTTCCTTAAAATTAGCATCAATGATGCATTTTAATTCAAGAAACAAGTTGTGGACTGCGTAATTCCTGCAAATCAATGTGGAAAAAAATTGCCTGGAGCTATGGAGACAGTTGATCATCTCACTCTCTGAAGAATTAATAATTTCAGCTGTACTAACTAGCATTTTATGTAAATTGTCAGATGAATCACGGCTATAAATACAGGTTTTTCAAGAACAAAACAGTATGCTTTTCCTTAATTTATTCAGTCATCAATCCATGAGACTAAGAGATATAAAAAATTCAGCATCCAGGCCAATAAATAAATAAATAAAAGGAAAAAAGAATGTCTTCTATGGTGTCATGGAGACCCTAGAGGGGGAATAAAAGTCCCATCTAATATCATCAAAATTGTATTGGGAACATGAACATACATACAACAATCACGTTATGGGTTGAAAAGATCGGCTTAGTAGGTAAAAGAGCTGCCTAACTCCTGTGATACCTGCACCACCCACATGGTGGAAGAAGAGAACCAACATTTACAAGTTGTCCTTGGACCAACACACACACACACGCATGCATATATAAGTACAAACATAAATAAATGGTTTTTTAAAAGAAGTGGTCTTCTCTCTAAGGAAAGCCTTCCCAAAGGGATCACTCTTACTCCCTGCTGTTTGCCCTGCTGAAACAGCCTCCCCATCTTGGTGTCTCTATGACATGCATGGTTGCTCTACACCAGGTGGCAGAAGTCTATCTTCTCCTGAGTGGTTTAGGGCATAGCTTGGCACCCTAATGTGTGTAAAGATACCTGCTCGCCTATTTGCATACTCGTGGACACTGCTGGGTTCTGTGTGAACCTGCTGGCCCTGATAAACAGGGAGGAAACCCTCTCGCTCTTCTGTTTTGGGAAAGGACTGTCTGCAGAGATGCTGACATGGCCAACACTCAGTGATGTGCTTCCTTTGCCTCTCTACAAGATTAGACATAAACCTGCCACGTCCCACTACTGGTCTCAAAAAAAAAAACAGTATTCTGGAGGTTCCATCATGATGTAGGACTCAGAGGAAACAATAATAGTCACCTGCCCCACTTGTCTTAACAGAGCAATTGAAACAAGATGTTTAACCAAGTTCGGACTAAACATTCTCTCTTCCCAACTCCCTGAACCTGGGACCCCCTCACTATGGCGCACACAGGCTTGAGAAGAGACCGGCCACATGGTAGAATGTTCTCTGATACTCTGTACTACTACTGCCCACCATGGTTTCCAACCTTGTGATGCCTGCAGGCCTGAAGACAGTGCACTATCCCTGTTATAGGAATCTCTCCCCTTACCACAGCCTTTAAGCAAAATCTCTAAAGTGCATATGTGTTTTCCATCAGGGACCACCAGGGGCTAATGGTCTCCAAGAGTGTCTCTGAGTATTATGGAGATCTCTGCAAAGACATCTCATTATATCTCACGTGAATTAATCATGTTGAATCCCAGAGAAAACTAAAAAGAAAGACAGACGACAAAATGACTCTCTATGTGTATTTTTTCCACATGTGTAAGGTCTCATGAGGCCCAGGTGTGAGATTCAGTATAACTTCCTAAACCTAACTTGAATTTGGTGAGGCCTAGTGTAACTTCCTGAGCCTAGCTTGAGTTTGGAGACCTGTCTCTGGCTACCTGATATAGGCCCACCTCTGCCCAGCCACAGCTGACGTGGTGGAATATTATTGGTCCTTGTTCTGCCTTGGCCCATCCCAGACTTCTCTACCCCCATCACAACCCTATATAAGTCCCCGCTTCATACCAATAAATGAGTTCCTGCTTCGACAGACTCCTGACTCGGTGGATGTGTTTCTCCCCAGTGCCCAGAGAGGAGGGCGGAGTCGCGACACTCATCAACCCACTCAGCCCCAGGGAGAGTCTGGCCGGTCTAGCTCTGCCTCTGCCAGAGATCCCAGCACACATGTATGTGTATACAGTGCCTGCAGATGCTCTGGAACTGGAGTTACAGATAGTTGTAAGTCTCCTTGTAGGTGCTGGGAATCAAAGTTGGTCCTCTGGAAGAGCAGCCAGTGCTGCTAACTTCTGAGCTATCCCTGCTGCTCCCATACCATGATTTTTAAAATTACTCTCACAGTAAAACATTTATCTTTTTGTAGCCTGCAAACACAGCAACAGGGTAACTGCTCTTGAACCAGGCTCCACTAAAACTGGCCAAAGTCTAGTTTGAACATAGCAGTAGACAAGAATCGACCCACCTGCCCCCTCCACATAGCCTGTCAGAATAATGAAGAGCAGGTGCAGCGCACAACGCCTATCTGCGCTCTATGCGCTACCATACAGTTCGCGAGCTTCCGGCAAGGGGCTGGAGGTTGAAACATACAAAGACACACAGAGACAGCACAGACAGACAGACAGAGACACAGAGAGACAGGGACTTCTAGACACTGGTAAGAAGCCCTTTATTCAATAGCACCATGGAGGCTTATATACCCAACAGTCAGGTGGGCCAACAGGTGAAAACCTTATCCTCTGATCCTCAAGGCAACACATGCTCGTGAAGCAGAGCTTTCAGTAACTCAAATCAGAAGGAAAGGAAAGATCTCTAGCAGGGAAGAGCAGCTGGAGGCCAGGACTTCAAATGGTCCCAACAAGCAGGAAGGGATGTAGGCTCAATGAAGCTCCAACTGTTAATATGAAATACAGAGGGAGGTGGAGTACAGAGATAGTTACAAAGCCATCACTTCTGGGTAGTGTAAGGTCATCACACTGCTTGCGCTTGGGTCTTAGTTACTTTTCTCATTGCTGCAACAAAACATTTGATTGAAAGTAGCCTAAGAAAAGAGCGGTTCATCATAGCTCACAATTTGAAGATACTGTCCATCATGGCAGGGAAGTCAGAACTTCAGGAAATTGAGGCATCTGCTCACATTGCATCTGGCCAGAAAGCAGAGAAAGATGAGTGTTGATCCTCAGTTTTCTCCTTTTTATTCAGTTGAAAACCCACTGTGAGTTGGTCTTGACAGCATTTAAGATAGGCCTTCCTATCTCAGTTTACCCAGTTTAGAAACTTTCTCACAGTCATAGCGAGAAGTTTGCCTCCTTGGTGACTCTAGACCCTGTCAATATTGACTATATTGGCCACCGCAATAGGTGTGAATTATATTTTTCTTATATGAATAGGTCATCAATAAATAAAACTGCTGGTCGTTACATAATTTCCTCAGCCTACCAATTGGAATAGGGGAGCCTCTTTAAAAAACATCCTTCATACAGCAGCTTCGAAGCTGTGTTTAAGTTTGATAAGGTATCATTTCCTCAAGAGACTGTATTTATTACAAGCTCCATTCCTCTTCAAGACCAAGAAATGATAGTGAGAAGAGACAAAAATAAGTCTGAAAAACAGAAAATGGAGGCATTTCTGTGCTATTTCCTCCCTCTCTCCAAAGGAAGTGCTCTGCCACATGCGTTGTTTCCACAACAAAGCTCAGTGTGAGAAAGAATCGAGGACACAGCAGAAGAAAGACCCCTGGATTCCACTTTTCAGGTCTGTGAGGGTAGCAGGACACATGGCTTGTAACTTCTGAATATAGAAATGAATTGGCTACTGATAGTAAAACAAGTCAAAAAGTCCAGGAGACCATATATGTAAATGAAGGAGCACAGGAGACCCAGATAAGTAAATTAAGAGACTTAGTGTGTGGTGCTGAGGAAGTGAAGCTCTCTGAGGTTATTTTAATCTATTCTCAATTGTTCTAATTACTCTTACTATAGCCATTGTTTCTTTTCAAGAAGGCAATATTCATTTCTCCCTCTTATTTTTTAGAAAAGTGGATAGTTGGATCTGGAGAGAAGGATGAAAGTTCTCTCACTTGATCCAAGATGAAGGAGAAAGATTTGGGAAGTACCTACTTTTATCAGCTCAATTTTTAAAAGATACCAAACAACCCATAGACAGGCACTGTATCCTTGGCAACACTGAGGATTCTAGCTGGCCTCCTCTTCCATTATTCACACAAATTCTAATTGCATTCTGACTGATAAACAAGATGGATCTACTGCTCTTACCCAAGTCTTACTTCATGGTTCATCTTCTGGCACATGTATGTGACCAGGATGCACTCTACCAAGTGATGTCTATACATACCCGACCAGAGGGAGATCTGGTTTTCCCAAAAGTAATTTAAGACTTAAAGAGGATGCTGCATTGTCCAGACATCACACATAAATGAAGGGAGCAAGAACATAAAACCAGGGTCATACGGATCTTATCACTAGGAAATCCAGCTTCCAAAGGAAACCAGGTCAAGGACCTACAGCTAACAGATGTAATGTCCCTCCACTGGCCTGTGTGATCCCTTATCTCAAATTCTATAGCTGACTAATTCATTATAAGATAAACACACACACACACACACACACACACACACACACACACACACACACACCGGGAACTAACTAGTGGCCTCCTACAACAACCAAATTACATAAAGATGATCAGGTTGTAATTAAGTCTTAGACTAGTGCTTTAATTTACTTGTTGCTTGTTGCTGAGAACAAGCACATGACAAGAAGTGACTTACAAAAGGAAGGGCTGATATAACTCTCCATGTGAAGGATTGCAACCCGTAACAGTGGGGGAGGCATAGCAGAAAGAGTATAAAATGACTGGTCACATTGTGTCCACAGTCAGGAAACTGACAGAGATGAATACTGATGCTCACATAGCATTCTCTTTTCTCCATTTTTATTCAGTCTGGACCTTAGGCAATGGTATGGTGCCACTGATATTTAGATTGACTCTTCCCACCTTAATTAAACCTCTCTGGAAATGTCTTCAGAGACATTCTCAGAGATTTGTCTCCTTGGTGATTCCAAATCCAGTCAAGCTGACTGATCATTATTCTAAATTAGAATCTTCTTTTTCTCCTCAGTGACAAACCCATCACATGCAATTATGCTATCAGAGGACTCTGATCCTCCTTGAAAGTCCATGACATGAATCCCTCAGAGTCATGGTCTCATGTTCACTATAATGATGACAAGGATAAGAACAAGAGCCCTCAGAAAGATTAGCATGGCTACATTAGCAGGGATTAAAAGTTCCATTGAATTTACTCTGGCTCCCAAAGATATGTCAAAGTCTAAGATATATAGACCCCTTAAGACTCATGAATGTGAACTTAGGTGGAAATGGGATCATTACAGTTATAATTAGTTAAGATAGGGTCACACTAGAATAGAATGGGTCCTTTATCTGAAACGACTATGTTCTCCTAAGAGAATGTTGTGTGAAAACAGACATATAGGAAAAAATTAATGATGGAAAAAACAAGCAGAGATTGAAGGCCAAGGAGGCCTGCAGCCACCAGAAACTAGAAGAAAGAGAAAGGCTCCTCCCTTACAAATTTCAGAGAGACCTTCTAGAACGATCCTGCAAGAGCCTCACTTTATGCTTCTGCCCTCCAGAACTGCAACAGAATGATGGTTTGTACTACTGCACTTTGTTCTGGAAGCCCCAGGAAACTAACACACAGGGGTGTAGTAAGAGGCTGCTTATTTGTTCCCGGCTTCTCGGCCCCAAAATGATCATACAGAAATATGTATCAATTGCAATACTGTTTGGACGATAGCTTAAAAGTATTTCTGGCTTATTCTTATATCTTAAACTAGCCCACTCCATTAATCTGTGTATCGCCACATGGCTGTGGCTTACTGGGTAAAGTTCCATGCAGTGTCTGTTTCTGGCAGGGCTACAGGGCTTCTAGCGACTCCACCTCTTTCTCCCAGCATTCAGTTTAGTTTTCCCCACCTAACTCTACTCTGCTCTATCACAGGCCAATCCATCTTCTTTATTCATTAACCAATAAAAGCAACACATAGAGAAAGACTTCCCATACCACAGAGGGGGCCTGCAGAGGTCATGTATCTGAATATGGAATGTCCTCCTTCCATAGACTCCAGTGTGTAAACATTTGGTCCCCTGCTGAAGGAATTGTTTGGGAAGGATATAGACCCTTTCAGAGGTGGAGCCTTGCTAAAGGAAGGGGGAATGAAGAGTTGGGAAATGAGCTTTTTTGAGGTTTTATATGTAGTAGGGAGACCACTTGTTTGTTTCCAGGCTGCCCAGCAGCTACAACCCAAAATAATCACACAGAAACTATATTAATTGCAATACTGTTTGGCCAATAGCTTAAGCATATTTCTGAATAACTTGTATCTTAAATTAACCCAACTCCATAAATCTGTGTATTGCCATATGCTGTGGCTTACCAGGTAAAGTTCCGTTCTGTGTCTGTCTCCAGTGGAGGCTACATGGCTTATCCTTGACTCTGCTTTCCTTCTCCCAGCATTCAGTTTAGTTTTCCCCACCTATCTCTGTTCTATCCTATCAGGCCCAGACTTTTTTTATTCATAATGGTAATAATAGCATAGAGAGGGGAATCCCACATCACCTCCCCTTTTCTGTTTAAATAAAAGGAAGGTTTTAACTTTAATATAGCAAAATTACACAAAACAGTTATCAAGCAAAAATTACAGTAACAATATTTATATCTATTTTATCTTTTATCATAACTAAGAAAAGCTATATTATTACTATCTACTCTTCAACCCCATCAAAGACTCCAGAAGAATATATTATCTAAGTAAACAGGAATTGCAGTGTAAACAACTTCCAAAACTCTAAAATTAACAGAGACATCTTGCTGCCTGGACAGTCATCCAAAGTTCTTCTGTACCATTGGGGCATCCATCTTCAGCCTACAGGTCCATAGTATCCAGCAGACATTTCCACAAAGCAGGAAATTTCAAAGACAGTTCTGCCTATATTGGCAGTTTGTCAGTCACTTTCTTCTGTATCCTGCGGAATGTCTGACAGACTCTTTCATGTAGCAGGAACCCTGAATGATAGTCTTACCTTTAGGTAAGTTCAACAGTCATTTCTCTGTGGGTTCTGCATCTCCAGTTCATCAAGCAGTCTAGGCAAGAACAATTTCTTGCGCAAATGGCTAACAAACACCATAAGAAGCCTCTTTGATGCATCTTCCTCTTGAAGTAATTGGTGCTGCCAGGAGCAAATGTGACTGACTCACTGTCATGAAAAGTACTAACGTCTTAAAACATTTTAAATGCCATATTATGAAGGTCTCTGAAATATTTGAAGAATATCTATCTAATTGAAATATATCTCTTATATATCTAGAAAACCTAACTAACATGACTACAAGTTTGACTATTATAGATGATTATCAATTAACCTATATTTATTAATTATACATTACATTTTTAAATGAGCTGTAAAAACACAATATCTTAATCAAGAGCGGAAATATATATATACACAATATAACAAAATTGACCTTAAATTTGTATCAATAGACCAAGACCCATACCAATGCAAATCTCTATATTATATCCCCCTTTAAATGTAAACAAACATTTATAAACAATATTTGGGAATATGGGCATAGTTCTCTCCAAACTGCTTTCTGCTGTTTATTGGGTGAAGTAATTTTTTGAGGGGTGTTCAAGGCGACCTTTCAGGGGGTCTTGGTCCATCAAACCAAATTAGTCTGGAAGGATTCCACAGGTTCTCATCCTCTGTAGAAACAAAAGAAGACCCTCTTTTCTAAAGCGACAAATCCTTAGACCCAAATTTTGAAAACAAGATACCTTTAAAGTATATATGTTAGTTACTTAGCTTCTTCACCATCAAAAATTTTTTAAAAACACAATAATATACATAATCCTGACTCTTTGTGTATTCTCCATCTTTACATGGCTTATTTGTTTTAAATCTATTACTTTTTACTATTTCTTTTATTATCTTTACTCCTTTAGTCTATGATTGTCTGTACTGTCTCTTTAAAGACTTTGTTTAATTTTTAAATAAACCATTTACTTCTTTTTATAATTCTCTATACTCTTTTTCTTTTCTCTCCCAAGCCTACATACATTTTTAAAACACACTGTGTCTCATTTAGAGGTCTTTTTCATCTGACTCTGTCTATATTGTGTATCTGTAATTATTTTCTGACCAGAAGCATTTCTTAAAATGCTAAGCACTTCTAAGACTGCTTTGCCTTTTGGCTCCACCCAGTCCAAGATGATGGGGTGGAGGTCTGTTTAGTGTGAGCCGTGCTTACAGCCCCATTTTCAGGCACACAGCCAGGCTATGTTGTCATTAAGCAAGTTGTAGCATGTAGTAGGAGGAACGGGCTGCAACCCACTGCCCGGCTTGCTTAACCCCCGAAATAACCACACAGAAATTGTATTAGTTACATTACTGCCTGGCCCATTATATCTAGCCTCCTCTTGGCCAACTCTCACATCTTGATCTAACCCATTTCTCTTAATCTGTGTTCACCATGAGGTCGTGGCTTACCGGGAAAGATTCTAACCAGCATCAGTCTCAGGCAGGAGCTTCATGGTGTCTCTCTTCTCTGCCTTCTTCCTCCCAGAATTCAGTTCTGTCCTCCCCGCCTATCTAAGTTCTGCCCTATCAAAAGGCCAAGGCAGTTTCTTTATTCAACCAATGAAAGCAACACATAGAAAGAAGGACGTCCTACACCATTTCCCCTTTTCTGTTTAAACAAAAAAGGCTTTTATTTTAACATAGTAAAATTACATATAACAAAATAGTTATCAAGCAAGAACTACAGTTACCATATTTATATCTACTTTATCTTTTATCATAACAAAGGAAAACAATAACTATAATTATCTACCCCATTTAAAAGCTCTGCCTCCTGAAAGAGCCAGTGGTCACCCTGGCAGCATGACCCAGAAAGGTGGCATTTCAAAGCAGTGCAGCTTTTTTTCTGCTATCACTGAGTCAGGAAGGCCTCTCTTAAAGGAGCTGTGGCACACCACCAACAAAATGCTGGCTACCAAGAAGCCATGCTCAACTGGTGTGGGAGGTCCTTCTTTCTATGTGTTGCTTGTATTGGTTAATGAATAAAGAAACTGCCTTGGCCTAATAGGTCCAAACTTAAGTAGGTGGAGAAGACAGAACTGAAT
Organism: Ondatra zibethicus; assembly: GCA_004026605.1. Classification (NCBI taxonomy): domain Eukaryota; kingdom Metazoa; phylum Chordata; class Mammalia; order Rodentia; family Cricetidae; genus Ondatra; species Ondatra zibethicus. The sequence goes on along the minus strand of PVIU01002330.1, from coordinate 156,883 downwards.
TCTGAGAGAAAGAAAGCAAAGTCAGGAGATGCCATGGACCCATTGCCAGAGATAGATGTTCTGAGACTTTGCTGGTAGGTCATGAACTCATGGTAATATACAGATTAATAGAAATGGATTAAACTAATATGTTAGCATTAATAAGAAGTTAGCGCTAATAGGCCAAGCAGTGATTTAATTAATACAGTTTCTGTGTGGTTATTTCTGCTAAGCTAGCCAGACAGCCAGGATGAAAAAGTGGGCCCTCCTTGCAACACTTAACTCTGTTCTAAAAATTACTTTTTAAGCTTTCCCAGGTTTAACATGGATACAATTGACCACGTTGTATTTGTAGGGAGGGAGGCCACTTGTTTGTTTCCCAGCCACTGGGTAGCTCAGACCCAAAATAATCACACAGAAGCTATATTATTTGCAATACTGTTTGGCCAATAGCTTAAGCATATTTCTGAATAACTCATATCTTAAATTAACCCATCTCCATTAATCCGTGTATCGCCACGTGGCTGTGGCTTACTGGGCAAAGTTCCACCCCATGTAGTCTCTGTCAGGGGCTACATGACTTCTCCTCAACTCTACCTTCCTTCTCCCAGCATTCAGTTTAATTTTTCCTACCTAGCTCTGTTCTACCCTATCAGGTCAATCCAGTTTTCTTTATTCGTTAATGGTAATCAGGCATACAGAGGGGAATCCCACATCATTTATAGCCTGGCCCCACCTTCTTTTCTCTCTCTGTGTCCTGTGTATGGGTGAAATATAAGTTCCCTGCTTCTTGACTACCAGGCTAACCTCACACTCCTGAAACCATGCCTTCTTCAATATGATAGAGTCTATCCTTCCTGTAACTGTCAACTAAAATAAAGCCCTTTCTCCTCTAACTTGCTTTCAGTTGTCCTGGCATTTTATCACAGCAAGAGAAAAGGAGCTCATATAAGCTAGAGGCAAACAAACTAAGGGATGAGAAGCCTTTTGCTGTCTTGGGAATAAGGCCATCACACCCACTTTGCAATAAAGTAACAATACTTTGTGTTTCTAGTGTTTTCTCTAAGCTTTTTTGTTACTCAGATATGAGTCCCAAAAGTTCAAGAGACGATGATCATGAAGACTGCCTGTTGTTCTAACAGATTTGGAAGGATGGAGCATGCCATACCATATGGAGGTTCCTGTGGGGGAAGAATAAGTGAAGAAAGAATATGGAGCAGGGCTTAACAGAGGCCTCTTCTGTTGTTTCTGCAAGAATGAACAGACAAGGCAGGTAGACAAACTGGGAAATAGGTCGTTTGAGTAATTTCAGTGGCATCTGGTACGTAGAGTTATCCCTAGTCGTCCATTATGTTAGATAATGACATGAAAGATATGAGTTCAGTGAAGGTGTTTGGGGTATGAGCTCCATAGCCACTGATTTTCATATGAATGGAAGAATTAGCTAAGCAGGAGGATCTAAGATGTCAAAGCATCAAATGCAGAAAGTTAAAAAAAAAATCACAGCCAATTCATATATCTAAATTCTTCATGATTTGTTCTCAGGACTAAGCAGGGTGTTAGACAAGTTTGTGTGTAGCTGTGACCAAAGAGCCAGCAGGAAGAATTTCACAGAGGGAAATTTTATGTTGGAGGCAGTTTCAGAGAGAAGACATAGAAGCACAGACAGTGCTTCAACTGTACCCCACCTCCTGTCTTTTACTCCTTCCCAATCATCCCATCATATTACGAATAAATTAAGAAATTAATGTACTTACTCGATGAGAGTCCTCATGACTGAATAGTCTTGAAAACTCATGCCCAGACCCAGAGAGTGCTTTGCTAACCTGGGTTATTTCTTAAGATGAATCAAGTTGACAAACTAGTCATCATGGTGAGCCAATCTGAAGACAGAGGGATGGTTGTCTGAAGGTGGAGGTGAGAACCAGGCAGGAAAGGAGAAAAGTCCTCAATCTTTGGGGACCAGTAGGAACGAGTAGCTATGCATGGGAGAGGCATGCAGTACAGACAGGGATGGCTATAGATGCCCAGGCCTGGGTGACCAGAACTCATCTCATTGCAATAAGAAAGAAGGTCAAATAGTCACAGTTAGCACCTTTCAGATTTTCAACAACTCAGCAATGGTATAAGATGTGACCTATTTATTAAATCAATACTGTAAAAACCATAAAGTCAAAAGGAGAGATTTAGTCCACACATCACTTAACACAGGAGACTTTCTATTTTCATGAGTGTCTTCTGCAGACTAGAGAGATCACACTGAAACTTAAGGTCCAGCTACAGGCTGCGAGGCTCAACTTAAAGTGCTCATCCCTAGAATTTAAACTTTTTTTGGATTTTTGAGACAGGGTTTCTCTGTGTGACAGTCGTGGCTGTACCACCACCACCTGGAAACATCTTTTTATTTAAACATTCTTTACTTATTCAACTGGAAAATTGCTAGTGTCCTGAATAAATGTTCTTCCCTCAGCATAGCACTGAAACAGGGACACATATCCTTCTGTGGTAGATTCCTCTCACTTCTCTTCTGCTGGTTATTGTGAGTTTCCATGCGGCAGCAAGAGCCTACCAGAAGACAGGAGTAAAGGACAGCTGGGCTGCCCTTCCCTGCTTCAATAGCCCAAAGTAAATACATCTCACCACTTCCAAAGGCACGAATGCTACCTTTCTTTCACACACACACACACACACACACACACACACACACACACACACATAGTGAATCAACCAAGCGGTTCAATTTTATATATAAGCACAATGACCCCCCACTTCTTAACTGTCACAAAACTCCCGCATGCAAGCTGCAGATCATGAATTAAGCCTTCTGAATAAAATATCAGGAGAAGGCTGCCTGTTAGGTTGTACCAGACTGATATAAGACCGGCACACAATCTCTTGAAGGTCACCTGAGATCCAGCAGAGCAGAAAATAATAGAATAAATGGAAGTGAAGGAGAAAATTTGCATGTGCTGGCATCCTTTTCCTTTTCATCCTGATCTGTCTTTGCTTTCTAGAATTTAGCAGGTGAATTCCATACAAACTCCAGACAACACTTGTTGATGGTATATTTCTCAAACCTTTTTTCAGAACCCAAAGGAAATAATGTATGGAATATCTGAATAGAAGCCATAAACTAAGGAACTGACCAAGAACTCAGAAATAATGAGTCTGATGAAAGTAGTATAGTTGGATGTGGTTGCAAATGCCTATAATGCCAGCACTCAGAAGGAAGACACAGGAGGGCTGCCATGGGTTGAGACCAGCCTGGTCTACATAGTGAGTTCAAGGCCATCCAGGAGCACATAGCAAGACCCTGTGCCAGATAAGGCATGAACACTGGGTTGACGGACAACATGGTTGGTAAAGTGTTTTCTCTGCAAGTAGGGGACATAAATTCAGCCTCCAAGGAAGAAGGAGAAGGAAGAGAAGGCCGTTGTGGCAGCAAGCACCTACAGTCTTAATGCTGGGGCACAAAACTGTCTGCTGATTGTCTTCAAATCTGGAGACTGGCTAGTACAGGTGGATCCCCTGGGCTCAGTGGACAACCAGCATAGACTGGGGAGCCCCAGACCACTAAGAGACTCATGTCTTAAGAAATAAGGTGAATGGCTCCTGAGAAATGACATGTAAGTTTGTCCTCTGACCTCTATGAGCATGGCAACACACACACACACACACACCCTTCAACACGTAAATCACAATAGTGTCTTGTGCCTCCCTAACATAAAAAAGTGAAAAGTGAAGCCAGGAAGCCACAAAGGGTCCTTTCACATGAATAATAAGTAATAAAAAGTACCACAAAAGGATAGATCAGAATGCAAACTTTATACAAAGTACATCTATGAGGATGTATAACTCGTAACCTTGTGTTCAACATTGGACTGCTACCATTCTTCTTAATCATCATGACCAAGTATAGTCATGTCAAAATACCTGAGGAAGTAGCATTCTTGTTTTTACTTCCTCTGGCCTCAGTCTCTGGGGCTATACCCAGTTTCATATGGCACACATACTCCTATAGCAGTGTTCCAACTTTCCCAAATAAATACCAGTGTCCATCAGAGCCTCTTTGATTGCATTTTGTTTAGTTTGACAGCTCATAAGATGACCTGAAAAGGTAAAACTAACACTTTCCTCCTTAGCTAAGCCTGGGCTGGTCAGGGGAGGGTGGCAGTCTCAGAAGCCTATAGAAGATTTACATGTTTAAAGACCAGGCATTCCCAGAGATAAGCCATGAATTACAGGCCACTGCAAAGCCTTGCAACCACAGATAAGCTGTGATCCTCTTTTTCCTATTACTGGAGACATGGCTTTAAACCAGAACAGGACTGTCAACTCCTATGTAATAATTTGAACTATAAATATAGCTTTTTCTATTATTCTGGTAGCTTAGCTGATTTGAACACTTGCTTCAGGCCAACAGAGCCTAGCTCGGTGATCAAAAATTGTCTGTGTATGAGTTTTATTGGAGAGAGAAAGATAGATCTCTTATTAACAGAAATAAAAACTGAATAGAATAAAAATAAATAAAGAGATGAGTTCTTAAGTATCATCAATTAGGTTTGTAGAGTTCTGGAGAAAGAGGGAATTAAAAAATTAGATGCAGATTTCAAATATCATAAAAATAACCTAATAAACCTAAAATATCATAAAAAATAAACCTAAGCTGTGTGTCAGTTAAAAATAGACCAATAGCACAGCAGCTTGTTAGCAACTGCAAGGTTAGAGATGAGACAATGCCAGGTCAGCTTTTAACCAACCACAAAACTAAAATATCAGCAGACAATACATATGTTCAGGTATTTCTTCCAAACTTTAACATTCACTATGAGTTTGGGGGCATACAGAGCAGCCTTTCATTGTCACAAAGTTAAAATTAATGATAATATAAATCAGTTAATTAGGTTTTCATCCAGAGTGGAAGTTTTGCACTTGTGAGTTCATCTTCATTAGCAATCCAACTGGCTACAGAATCCCTTAGGAAATACTCCTGTAGGTGTGTCTATGATGGTGTTTCCAGAAAGGTTTAACTGTGGAGAGAAGACACTGGATGTGGACAGCTCCATTCCATGGGTTGGGGTGCCACACAGAATGAAAAAGAGACCAAAAGCTAAGCAGTAGCATTCATCTTGCTCTCCTGACTGCTGGCACAGTGTGACCAGTTGCTTCATGTGTGGAGGCCCAAAAGCGTGAGATTATTTCCATGTTGTCTGAAGGTCAGAGGGTTTGAGGTTGCTCAAAATTGTTGACAACAACCAAGCTACACATCCTAACCCAGGATGTGATTGCTTGGTTCTTTTGACATCAAGATGGTCCGCACAGGTAGATTCACTACAGCCTGACAAATGGTCAGAATATGCAAGCATACTTCTGCTCCTTCTTTTGAAACAGGAGGTTTGACCTCAAGAGTGGCTGCCTTCAGGATATTTGGTTTAGAGTGGGTTCACTGCCTAAACAAAAGAATGATAATGACTTGATATCTCAAGGTATTGACACAATTAACTGTTCCAGTTGTCTTTTGTATTGTGTTAAAGAAGTCTTTTCTTGCCTTATTCCACCTTTTTGTATTGGGGCATAAAAATGTATGGGAAATTAAATACAGGGGATTTTGGTATTCACTGAAACTCCCAACACTATCTTATGTTTCCTCTTTTATTCTTTTTATTTGCAACTTCATATTCTATTATTTTTCTGATCCCCATTCCCCTGGTAAGTTATATTTTTGTCGAAGCTGGTCTCTGACACTCATGTTTGGAGGTTTGTCTCCTAGGCGAATCCTGTCAAGTTGACAATACTAACCATGACAATGTCTAAGCCACTAAATGTCCTCAAGGCAAGAAAAAAATAGTTTCGATAAGAGCTAAACAGACAACAAAACTCCCCATACTTGGGTATTTCTGCTATTTATGGACATAAAGAAATCTGAAATGGTCTGTAGTATAGAAAGGAAAGTTCGGTCAAGAGCAAGATATATTTATCAGGGAAGAAGATCAAGACATTGAGCAAGGAAGGCCAGTAAGAAGAAAATGTAATGACAGGCTGTTGTGCCAACCACTCCTCCTCTGTCACTAAAACAGCCCCAAAGGCTTTTGTGTTAAAGGCTTTGAGGCCAGACTCTGTTGAGACTGGGAGGTGGTAGAACCCGTAAGGGGTAGAGTCTGCTAGGAAGGAGTCAGGTCATTGGGAAGTGCCTTTGAATAGGCTATTGGGACCCAGCCTCTTTCTCCCTTAAGGTCCTGGACACCAGAAGGTGAATGACTTCTTTTGTGTATTCTTCCACCATAAAGCACCTGCCGCAGACCTAAAAGCAGCAGAACCAGCTAGCTTTGGGCTGGAGTCTCTGAAAGAAGGTTCCAATGTAAGTCTTTGATTTATAGAAACTGTTTATTTCAAAAATTTTGCCACAACTGACGGACCTGGAGACCCTTAGACTTGAAAAATTGATTGTCTTTTACGGGGCAGCATTTAAAGTGCGAGTGCCAGCTCCTCACTGGGAAACAACTCAAGGGCAAGAGCGTGACAGAACACAGAACACAGGCTGGCTTCCTTCCCACACTCGGCATGGTCTTATCAAATAAGATCGGATATGACTTGTAGGCTCCATGTCTCTCAACTATCAGTTAAAAATAAATTAGCTTTTACTATTACTGTGAGAACTTTATACTCTAGGCAAGGTTTATTACAAAAATATAAATGAACCCTATCTATATAACAGAATTCATCCTCCAGGAAAGACATATTTTTCTCAAATGATAAGGTAGAAAACATTCCTTACATCAAAAGGCCCAATATTTAAACCATCTGCATATGGTGATATATAAATACCAGGTACCAAAAGTTAACATTAAAATTAAAAGTATCCTCAATCTTAGAATTTAGAATTAAGAAAATAATTAACATCTTGTAAACAAGAGCTTGGTCACCTTTCTTCCCCTAAACAAACACATAAGTCAAAATAAGAAAGCCCAAAGCTATAGTTAGATGCTACAAGCTGGGAACATTAACAATTCTTCCAGGATGGGGGGAGAAATTACTGGAAGCAGCAAATGGTGGTTAGAATCAACCATGTCTTGAACTTACCCAGAAGTGAGCACCCTATAGAGCAAGGTGGAAAGAATTCTCTGGTGGCTTGGTGTGTTCAGAACGTACCGAGCTAGAGAGATGGCTCAGATGGTAAAGTGTTTGGCATGCAAACATGAGGAACAGAGTTCAATTCCCAGTACCCACAAAAAGCCTAGCATGATAGCACACACCTGTAATTAGTAAGGCATAGACTGGAGGATCACCTGAGACTTGCCAACTAGCCAGACTAGCCAAATAGGTGAGGGACAAGCCAGAGAGAGACTGCCTTATTTAGGGTTTCTATTGGTGCCACAAAACACTGTGACCAAAGCAACTTGGGAAGGAAAGGGTTCCTTTGGCTTCCATATCTCTCTTTTCATCATTAAAGGAAGTCAGAACAGGAACTCAAACAGAGCAGGAACCTGGAGGCAGGAGCTGACGCAGAAGCTGTGGAGGAGTGCTGCTTACTGGCTTGTTCAGACTGCTTTCTTATCGAACCAGGAACACCAGCCCAGGGACGGCACTACCCACAATGGCCTGGGGCCTCCCACATTAATAACTAATCACAAAAATGCACTACAGGCTTGCCTACAGCCTAATCTTATGGAGACATTTTCTCAGTTGAGGCTCCCTCCTCTCTGATGTATCTAGTTTGTGTCGGGCTGACATGAAATTAGTCAGTACAACTGACAGTTGTAAATGGAGACACTTTCGTTTTCTGGCTGTCCAGACCCGAATAATCATGTGGCCAATGGCTGAGGTGTATTTCTAACTAGCTCTTGCATATTAAATTAACCCATTTCTATTCATCTATGTATCACCACAAGTCTGTTTCCTACCAGTAAGGTTCCAGCATCTTTCTCCTTCAGCAACTATATAATACCTCCTGACTCCACCTACCCTCTCTATATATCTGTTCAAATTTCCCACATGGCTTTATTCTTCCCTGCCATAGGCCAAAGCAGCTTCTTTATTAACCAATGGTAATAAAACAAATTCACAGCGTACAGAGGGGAATCCCACGTCAGATGTCCCCTTGTCAACTTGACACACAAACACATCACTCTTCAATTAAATTCTTTCCTTTCTCATTCATCCCCAAGATCTCACATTTGAAAATAACCTTAAAAGTCCCGCAGTCTTTACAAATTTAAACACTTTAAAATTCAGTCTTCATTAAAAAAAAATTAGTCTTTTTTAAAACCTAAAGTTTAAAGTTTAAAAATTCAGTTTCTCACGCTCTCCCCAGTCCTTCCCTTCTCCCTTCTCCTTCCCCATCTCCCCTTCCCCCAGCCCCAACCCCGCCCCTACCCCCACCTCCATGCTCCCAACTTTTGCCCAGCTATCTTGTTTGCTTTCAATTTCCAGGAGGATCTATATATGTTTTTCTTTGGATTCACCTTGCTATTTGGCTTCTCTAGGCTTGTGAACTATAGGCTTAAAGTCCTTTGTTTGTGGCTAGAGTCCACTAATGAGTGAGTACATACCATATTCATCTTTTTGGGTCTGGGTTATCTCACTAAGGATAGTGTTTTCTATTTCCATCCATTTGCATGCAAAATTCAAGATATCATTGTTTTTTACCGCTGAGCAGAACTCTAATGTGTATATATTCCACACTTTCTTTATCCATTCTTCCATTGAGGGGCACCTAGGTTGTTTCCAGGTTCTGGCTATTACAAATAATGCTGCTATGAACATAGTTGAACAAATGCTTTTGTAGTATGATTGGGCATCTCTTGGGTATATTCCCAAGAGTGGTATTGCTGGATCCTGAGGGGTAGGTTAATTCTCAGTTTCCTGAGAAACTGCCACACTGATTTCCAAAGTGGTTGCACAAGTTTGCATTCCCACCAGCAATGGATGAGTGTTCCCCTTACTCCACATCCTCTCCAGCATAGGCTATCATTGGTATTTTTGATTTTAGCCATTCTGATAGGTGTAAGACATCAGAGCAATGGACTGAGCTCCCAAGGTCCAGTTGAAGAGCAGAAGGAGGGAGAAGATGAGCAAGTCAGGACAGCGAGGGGTTGGTCCACCCACTGATCTAATGGGGGCTCACCAAATCCAGCTGGACCAGGACTGAATGAGCATATGGTCAAACCGGAATCTTTGAATGTGGATGCCAATGAGAAGCCATCGATAATGGCACTGGGACCTGTCTCTTCTGCATGTATTGGCTTTTTGGGACCCTAGTCTATTTGGATGCACACCTTCCTAAGCCAGGATGGAGAGGGGAGGGCCCTTCCCACAGGGCAGGGTACCCTGACCTCTTATAAGGATGGAGGGGGAGGGAGGAGGGTTAGTGGGGGGGCGAGAGGGGAATGGGTGAAGGGGCGGAAGTGTAAAGTTTTGAATGGAAAAATAAAAAAAATTCAGTCTCTCAACTGCAGGCTCCTGTAAAATTAAAAATAAATTAAGTAAATTTTTATTTCAAGGATGAAGAACCAGGGCACAAACACAAATAAAGCAAAGCAAAATCAAACTCCAGCAGTGTAAACAATACAATGGCCAGTATGTGGGATTCATGCATGATTTTCTGGTCTCTTCCCAAGGACTTGGGTCACATCTCCAGCTCTGCCCTCTGCAGCACACAGCTAGTCATCTTGACTCTGACTCTACTCCACTTTTGTTGTTCTTAGTGATCATCCCATGGTACTGGCATCCCCAAAATTCTAGGGTATTCTATTGCAACTGGGCTGCACTTTCAGCAATAGCCTCTCACAGACTCTCTTCATGGAATTCAAACTTCAACTTCTCTGCATGACCTTTTCAGTCTTGGGCCTTCAACTGATGCTGAGGCTATACCTTCACCAATGGCCTCTCATGGTACCAAGACTCAGCTGCTCTTCATGACCCCAGTACCACCGAGGTAAAGCTTACACTACCAAGTTCAGCTGCCATCACAAGGTATAGCCGTGGCCACCTCTGGAAGATGGTTTCTGTGTGCTTACTCTCAAGAAACACCTCCCAGAAGATTTTACCTCAATGATACTGGTCTCTTCTTATATTTTTGGTTGTGCGCCCAGATTTTAATAGCTGAGCCATTTCTCCAGCTCCACGCTGGTCTCATCTTACTCATCACTAATTTCTCAGTTCCAGCCAACCAGCATGGAGCATCCCAGCAAGGCAAAGGTTTCATTTTAGTAGAGCTGTTATCTTGTTAATCACAGCAGATTCTTCAGTCACGGCTAACTAGAACCACAGAGTCTTAATTCAAAGTAACAAATGTCCCTGATAGAGTCTTTAAATTTCGCTCTGAAATATCACAAGCCAGGCCTCCATCATCTGTATTGCCTTCAATATTCTTATCTTCCAAGTGCCTCGGAACAGCTTACCAAGCATTGAACACTCAATGGCTTTTTTGCACAAAGTTCCAAAGTCCTTCCTCAATCCTCCCCAACTACATGATCAGGTCTGTCACAGCAGTGCCCCACAACCCTGGTGCCATCTCATCTTAGGGTTTCCATCACTGTGATGAAACACCGTGACCAAAGCAACTTGGGGAGGAAAGGGTTTATTTCCTTCACGATTCCATATAACAGTTCATCATCAAAAGCAGTGAGGGCAGGAACTCAAAGCAGACAGGATCCCAGAGGTAGGAGCTGATGCAGAAGCCATGAAGGGATGTTGCTTGTCAGCTCTCTTCCCATGGCTTTCTCATCCAGCTCTCTTATAGAACCCAGGGATGGCACCACCTACAATAGACTGGACTCTCCCACATTAATCACTAATTAAGAAAAATGTCCTATAGGCTTTCCTGCAGCCTGATCTTATAGAAGCATTTTCTCAACTGAGGCTCCCTCTACTCAGATGACTTTAGCTTGTGTCAAGTTGATATAAAACTAGCCACTACAGAGACCCTGTGTCAAAGGAGGCAGACAGCATCTCTGGAGATGACACTCAGTCCTCTGGCCTCCACAGGCATGTGCATATGTGTGTATTCATACCCTTACTCCACATACACCACACATACATGCATGTGCATCTTTTAAAAGTCTAACCAAAGGGGTTGGGGATTTAGCTCAGTGGTAGAACCATTGCCCAGCAAGCACAAGGCCCCGGGTTCAGTCCTCAGCTCTGGGGGGGGGGGGGATAACCAAAGTGAATAAAGTTGTCATCTAACTGTGACACACGGGAAATGAGGATTCTCCAGTTCATTAGAAACATCACATAACAGGATACTGTGGCTTAGAATGTGGTAGGATTCACTCAGCACAGTCCCAGAGAGGAATATGTAGGTAGTGCCTGGTGATGGTGGGCCAGTGGCTCTGTAGCAGAGAGGAAACTTCAAGAAGCCACCAGGATACAATAAACTCCAATCCACTACACACTGTCAACAACTGTCTGGTGGTGGATTTTCTTCTTGATTACTGGGGGTAGTTACCTGGACTTTTATTCTTCCATGATGCCAAAAGGGTCTCCTAGGACTGCATGCCCCACATGTAGCAGGCTGTATTACTGCGTTCTTTGCATTCTGCTTTCTAAACAGGTCACATAGCTGTCACCTAGGAACCAAGGAATGCGAGGCTACACAGTTATAGACTGCCAGAGACACTCCAAAGCGATCCACTCCTCTTTCTTTTGCCTCTGGAAGGCATACTGCCTCTCCACGCTCAAGCTGTCACAGTTGGGCTTCTTAAGACCTGGGGCTGTTCCCAGATCAAAGGATTGGTTGTTGTGGGGCCTGTGGAGGGAGTTCTTGTGTGTGCATTTCCTCGTGCCTAGTCACTTGCCAGTGTTGCTAACAAATGCACCATTCTGCCTGTCTTAGTTGGCAGCCCAGCCCCATGTCATCTCAGGCCAAGGACAGGCTCTATTCCTAGCCAATGGAGAGGTCTTTGCCAGGCATTTACTTGAGAGGTACTTTTCTTTAATTATAGTAATTCATGGCTTCTGGTACATACAGTATTCTTGAAACCACAGGGAGAAGAATTTTCAAGTTGTAGGAAGCCTCAAGTTCCAATGGATTGTGTTCTTAAACACTGGGGGCCAACTATTTGAGGCTCTACATAGGAATTAAATATAAAGAAATGAGAGAAGGTAAAGGGGGCAGAAGTATTTTCCAGTTTCAGCACTGACTGTCTTAGGAAGCGAGAACTTCCTGTCAGCAGGAGAATGGACAAGTCCTCCACAAGTGGAGGCCGGGAAGCTCTAGGAAAGGTGGATAATTACTATGTTTACCAGTAATTTATATAAGCTTATAATTAAAAAATAAAAAGTCCTCATAGAAATTTCAGTCACCAAATACACAAATAAAAAGGAGCCATCCTCAAATCACCTTTCTGGGAGCTGGGGGAGTGTGGGGATCTTTGTGGGTCTTCTTACACAGCTAGAGGAGCTGTCCGTGGTTCAGAGGACACAAACCCAGCCCCGTCTCTTGCATTCCACCCTTCTGGTGCAGCTGTCCTGACTGTGAACTCAGAGCCATGGCTGAGACATGCTTCTGTCCCTCATGGCTGGAAAGAAGAGGTGGGTGATGTTTCCTACAGAAATCTGAGCAGGAATAAAAATGATAATTGGCAGGAAGGGTGTCTAAGAGGAGGTGAACACAGATAGCATCAGCAGAACCTAGAATGTGGCCAGGCAGAGGTTCACGCGAAAGCCGTAAGTCTTTACAAGGAAAAGCACCAGCATTCCCCACTTTTCTAGGGGATGGTGCTTTATAAAAACAAAAGTTCAACCTTCCATGTCAACACTTTTTCAGTATAGAAAAAAATGCCTAAAATTCAACATGAGACAGTAATTAACATATGGGAGCCACTCTGATCCCTGAGTCCTCTTTCTTCCCCGTGGAGAGTTGTTGCCTCGCTAACTGCTGGTTTAGCTTGCCTCTACTTACTGTGTAAGTAATAGACAAACAGCCACAATGCACAGCTCACAATCACACACAGTCTTCCTTACACACAATGCTTGGAACCAGAATTTTGTATGCATGTTCCTCTCAGAAAATTTGTAACACGTGAGGTCTTTAGGAATCAGGACCCAAGTTAAATATATAATTCCTTCTTGTTTCCTGCATGCCACATACACAAAACCTTGCAGCAATCCTATACAAAAATTTTAGTGTGCCTTTATGGCAAACAGTAGATGCCATGCCAGGATCAAAAAACATTTTAAGATTCTAGAGTGGTTTGTATTTCAGCTTGTCAGACTATAGATGTTCATTCTGTGTTAGGCCACTAACCCTACAGAGCAAAGTATCACAGTGCGAGTGGTTAAAAAACTATGCGCTCTCTGCAGCAGAGGTCACAAGTCCCAGACTGGTTCCCCACAATCATGGAGGACCATAATGGGAGCATCTGTGCCAGACCCCGCTCCTTATGTCTTCGCAAGATTATCTTTCTGTCCGTGTCCATGTCCAAATTCCCTCTCCGTCTTAGCCACTCTTCTATTGCTGTGATGAGACACTACAACCAAGACAACCCCTATAAAAGAGAGCATTTAATTGGGGGCTTGTTCACATTTTCAAAAGTTTAGTCCATTATCGTCATGGCAGGAAGCATGGTAGCAGACGGATAGTAGCTGAGAACTACATCCAGATCCATAGGCAGAGAGAGAGAGACTCTGGGCCTGGCATGGGCTTTTAAAACCTCAAAGCCTACCCCCCAGTGACACACCTCCTCCAACAAGACCATACCTCTTAATCCTTCTAATGATGTGGGAGTCCCCTCTATGTGCTGTGATTAACATTAATGAATAAAGAAACTGCCTTGGCCTCTTGATAGGGCAGAACTTAGGTAGGTGGGGAAGATGGAACTGAATACTGGAAGAAAAAAGGGCGGAGTCAGAGAGAGACGCCATGGATCTGACGCCAGAGTAAGACATGCCAAAACTTTGCTGGTGAGCCACTGTCATGTGGCAATACACACATTAATGGAGAAGGGTTAAATTAAGATGTAAGATTTAGCCAATAAGAAGCTAGACCTAATGGGCCAAGCAGTGATTTAAATAATATAGTTTCTGTGTGGTTATTTTGGTTCTTGGCAGCCGGGATGAACAAATGGCTCTCTCCTTGCAACATTTCTAATCCTTCCTAATAGTGCCACTCCCTGGTGACTAAGTATTCAAATATATGAGCCTATGGGGGTCATTCTTATTAAAACCATCACGCTTTCCTCAGGAGAACATTAGTCTTTGAGATGCTGCCCACCCTAATAGCTTCATTTTAACCCAATTTCCTTTAGGAAGATGGTTTCTATTTCTTATCTGTAAACCAGTCGTTCTGAAGTGGGATTTGATCTTCAATACATGCAAAAGTGTGCGCATGACATATTCAGCTCACAACAACCCTGAGCCTAGCATGACAGTTAGAGTGTGGGCCTTGTGAGCCACTCTCCAGGATGAGACTATTTTTAGGTGGGTGGTGAAAATGCGTTGGAGTTGGATAAAGGGGGTGATGATGTAAATCTGTGAATGCAGTGACATCACTGAAGGGTTAATTGCATTGTCTATGGATTATGTATAGATGTTATAAAGAGGTAACCTTGCTTTCAAGGAGAGACTAAAAGGTTTTATGGGCATTGTTTCTTTCACTTTGCTGTCAAATGGTTCCAAGAAGGGGATTATGTAGATCTATACAGAAAGTGATAAATGATAAAATATTAAAAATTGATACAGCAAAGTAGAGTATACTTCAGAATTCTTTTTTCTTACAGTTTCCCACCAGCTTGAATTTCTACTTGTAATCTCAAGGCAGATAGATCCAGGACTATCACTAGTTTAAGTCCAGACTAAACTATATAGCTACTATCTTAGGCTGCAAATAAAGAACTATCTCAAAACAAAAATATAAAAGCTTAAATACAGTTCAACAGCTGGGTGCTTTCCTAATAGGTATGAAATCCTAGGTTCAATATCTAGAACTGCAGATAAGAATTCTAAAATAAGCCTATTTTTAAATTTTCATAACAAAATGTGTTCAACAACTGATTTTTTAAAAAAATAATTACATGAAATTAGCTACTGCACTTCAATTCAACATGCAGTTTTTATGAGTCCCTTGTCTGGCTAAATAAGGTACTCAAAGTTGGAAATGCCAAGACAGGAAGCCAAGTTGAGTCTGTTCTTAAAGTCCAGTTATTTAAAGAGAGAGCTATTTGCCTACCCAAGCCAAATGTGTCTAATTTATGCTTTATGCTTCCCACAGAGGAAGAAAGCCACACAAACAGAGCAGGTATATGTTTTACTACTTGCTGGTCCCTCTACTCTTCCTGGTTTTTGGCTTGTCACAAGGCAGAAACCTTCATCTTACCTCTGAGGAGAAGGGAGAAGGAAAGGACCTGCAGCTTACTTAAGGTTAGGAATACATGGCGCACTGGAGGTTTGGGCAGGGTCACAGACTGTGGATGAGCCCCTAGGATGCAACAAAGCAAACCCAGCCACAAGAATAAGTGCTAGAAAAGCAACCTTCTGCAGGCTCTTAACTGACTGCTGATTCATAGCTGCCTAAAGTCTCTTTTCACTGTGGCTGTGTGGTCATATTTAAAGGAAGTATTTCAGTGTAAGGCTTTTTGGAGCATATGATTCCAATACATATTTTATGCTATTTTATCTCAGCATACGATTACAGAATTCCCAGAAGACAGTAAGCAAACCCTCAATCCCTCCTTTGTTATTGGATCACTATAGTGAGAGACTCTTCATGAGTATTTACATCTTTCCAAATTCCACCTGAAAGACTTAAAATATGAACAATTCCACTTTGTGTCACACCGCATAGAACAGGTAACTGGATCTTGGCCTGACTCCAACAAAGCTTGGGCTTGTCAGTCTTTTATAACCAGAAAACTAAGAAAGGAAACAGTATTGATGGTTTGGAGAATGTGAAATAAAGATACAGTTAAAAAAAAAAAACTTAACAAGCATCACCAGCACAGAGCCACCAACCCAGAGGGCAAAATGCCTTCTTTCATGACACCTGAGAGCTAAGAATGGTTTTGAAATTTTCAATTAATTATAAAATAAGGAAGACGATATAGATGAGATGTATATACACTCACCAAAGCCTGAAACGTTTATTATACAGCCTGCTAGAGAAAAAGTTGCCAGCCCCTAAACTAGACTGTCATAGATTGAAGATATAACTAAAATTTCCTCTCCTGTGGAGCTAAGGTCACTTACTCTTCCAATGCACAAAAAATTGAAGCAGCTCAGAGAAACAGACTAAGATGAAAAAGAAATCATTGCTTATCAACAGACCATTTTTCACATTGACAGTTGGCAAATCACCCATAATCCAGTATTTCCTGCAGCTGTGGTAGTGCACACCTACAACCCCAGCACTTGGGAAACAGAGAAGAAAGAGTTCCCAGAAAAAATAAACATTGGTTGTGCTTCAAGGTGGGTTCAAAGCCAGGTTAGGCTACTTGACACCAGGAAGAAAGGAAGGGAGGGAGGGAGGAAGGAAGGAAGGAAACCATTTTTGTACCAGGTGTTATGGCACATGCCTGTAATCCCAGCATTCCAGAGACCTAGACGGAAGGTTTGTGAGGTCAAGGTATGCCTGGGACAAGATGCTGTGGCCAAAGAAAGAAAACAGTATTTCTATGTATAATAGAGAAAATCCTACCCACCTGACCCTGACAGTAGGCATCACACATTTGTGCCTCTTCCTGGTAGAAATGTTCCTCAAGTCTCTAGTAAGCACAGTCTCTTCTCACCCAAATAGTTCTTCAGTCAGCCCCTGTCCAGAATTGAAAGACACAGGCTTGAGTCCAGTGAGACGTGAATGAGAACTCCAGTCTTGGAACTTCTTAACTGCTGTAATAAAAAGGAAAAAAGAAAGCACCAAGTCATTACTTCTTGCTACTAACTTAAGTTTTTCCTCAGTGGGCAAGTCCACACATTTCTGGCCATGTAGCATAACCCATCTGGAGTGTTGCTACATTGTCAAGATGCAGTCCTCTAGGTTCAGAGGAGATTCCTAACACGAGGAATATCATGGCATCATCCGCCTGACAGCAACAGGAATTTGAAACAGTATTTGTCCCTTTACTGTGAACACTGTGGTAAGTCCCAGGCCTTCCTAATCATCTGGGAAGGGCCAAGGCCATTGACTACCTAATTAGACACTTAAATCTACAGGCAAAAATTAGACTGGGAATATTTCCTCAGTTAGGGTTCATGCAAAGCTTTGAGAACAGCAATGAAGGCCTTCCCATGCTCCCCAGCCCAGTCATCCTGAAAAAAGTCTCAAAGTAGAGCTAGCTTTTCAAAGTAAAAGAATATGTTTGTGAGGGATAACACAAAAAAAATAAATTTGTTGCCTTGAGGTCAGAAAACATTTCTTAAATGAGGCATAAAGCATTCTAAACTTAAAAACTGACTGAAAAAGACAGGAGGAAAAGAAGAGTGATTAGCCTCTTCACCATAGGATAAGGCACTGGCCACATGGAAGAAAACTCTGCTGTGTTTATCACCAGGAAAAGGCTACTGGTAACATTGTATAAAACTAACAAAGTCAGAGGTGCTATTTAAACACTGTATATCCCTGGTAGGAGTATAATGGTTACAGTATCTCCCGAAAACTCTTAAATGTCTATCAGAGGAGATCCTCACACATAGCACAAGTCCACTGTATATATCATAGAAGGGAACGTCTAGAATGCTAATTGTAGTGGTTAATCTTAATTCTCAACAGGTACACCCCATGGACTGAGGTCTTAGATTGAATTTCAAGGAGAAAGTTAACCAGCCTTCACTGTTCTCTGCTTTCTGACTGCAATGGAACCAGCTGCTACACGCTTCTGCTGCCATGACTTCTGTTATGATTTCAGCCACAATAAGGCTGACACTTCGGCGTTCTAGGGCCATGCATGTGTGGACAAGCCCTCAGGCAGAAGTGCCTAATGGCCCCGGGAATGTTAAAGGACCCCCACGTGACCCATGCGCATGCATGGTTGCATCATCTACATAGGACTAAGACCTTGCATGCATACATGAGCCCCGTCATCTGCGTATGACGTAGTCACGCCAACCTCCTGTGCGCATGCGCTAGGCAGCTTTTAAAAGCTCGATTAGCCATCTGCCTCCCTCCCTTCCTCCCTCCCTACCGCCCCCCCTTTCTGCACACTGACTTCCCCAGGCCTGAACACGCACCCTCTAATAAACTCCTAAGCGGGTTTGTTGTGTGTTCCGTGTTTCCTTCTCACTTGCGCCTGGTAATTTCAACTTCCCCACCACTACAGTACACCACTGTACTTCATCAAACTGTGCACCAAAATAAACCTTTCATCAAATCGCTTTTAGTAGATGCTTGATCACAGCGATAAGGAAAGTAACACACTAGGTAAACTGTTTCTTCATTTGGGGGCATATGTTCCTTTATGAAACTCTCCTAAACTATATACTCTTGTAAAGATGTGAGAATCCTTGAACACTCACAGGCTAGCCTGGTAGATGTAGTTGTGAACAAGAGACTCTTGTCTCAAAAAAGCTACAAAATGAAGACTGATCTCAAGGTTGCCCTCTGTCCTCCACGGCAAACCTTGGGGCAAAGTCCACCTGAACTCACAAATAATTTAAAAATTAAGTGAAACAATAAATAAAATAACTGAAACATAAAGAAATAGACATGTGAAGTAGAAAAGGAGAAGGAAGGAACAAACACCTGCTGAGAGATAAAGAGATCAGAAGTCGTGTGACTCTGGAAAGACAGGCTATCATGAGAACAGTGAAGAGCCTACATGACCAGCCTGAAGAGTTGACTAACTAGTTCAGTAAGTCAGAGTTTCCTAAGAACTTACCCCACTGCAGATACTATTAGAGAATTCCAGGCAAGAAGGAAAAGAGAGCAGAAGAGCGGGTTTTCTGAAATGAAATGGTCAAGCAGCAGGCAGAACCTACCGAGCTTCAGGTGTTCATCCTGAACCCCGCTAGAGTGCCAGGCAGAGTCGGACTTGCTACCACACAAGAAAAAGAAACAATCTTGCCTTTGAGAGGCACCACAGACTAGCTATCCCTGAGGCAGCCTGAGGCTATCCTTCTCTTGAAGGCTTTAGCCTAAAACTGCGACAAGATACTGAAAAGAAGGTAACTTAAACCCAAGGAACCTGTTGTCTTGCTGTTCCGGAGGCTTCAAGCCAACCAAGGCCACTCTCTCCCTGGAAGTTCTAGGGAAAAGCTTTCTGTGGAAGTTCAGCCTCCGATGTCTGCCAGTCTCCGGGGTTCCTGGTCTTGGAGAAGCAGCTCCAGGCACATGACTGTCTTCCCCCTGCACGTATCCACATCTTCACAGGGCATTTCAGTCTCCGGGCAGCCATCTTCTCGTTAGCATATTACTCTTTGGTTTATAGACACGTGGCTGTCCAGCACGGCCACATACAAATTAAAGACATCTGTGAAATAAGGTCATGATCTGAGACTGTAGATTAGGACTTTAGCATATCAGTGGGAGGACACTCAATCCATAACAAGTTTACATACAATAAACCAGTGATGATAGTTTCACTTAGAATCAGTGGAAGAGCTACATAATTGGCTAGGGAGATAGGAAAATATTTGCCTGTGAGAATGAGGGCCTGAATTCAACCCTCATTATCCATTTAAAATAAATAAATGTTTTCACAGAGTTGGCGCTCATTTAACTTGGTCCAGAGGAGACAAAGAGAAGCCAATCCCCAGAGCTTGATGGCTTTCTAGCCTAACCGACATGTTGGGTCCCAAACCAATCAGAGATCCTATCTCTAAAATGAGGTTGACAGCGCCTAAAGAAGAAATGCAGGTTATCCTCTGGCTTCCACACAGATGTATACTCACATGCACCTCCACACATGTACACATATGCACATACATGAACACACATACACAGAGAGAGAGAAAGAAAGAGAGAAAGAGAGAAAGAGAGAGAGAGAGAGAGGTACATATGGAAAAGTCAGATTATCCGAACCCAGATTATGTCCTTGACTTGCATTTCCCGTCAGGTCTCTGTAGCCCTTTGTATACTCCAGTATCCAAAGAGCTAAGACTCAAGAGTGCCCAAGAGGTGTGTGTGTGTTGGGGGTGGGGGGGCAAGTTACTTGCAAGTACCTCTCTCATAACACCCTGTCCCTGGCCTGAACATCATTTTCACCACATTCTGTCTGCTGAGTTAGTCACAAAGTCCTGCCCAGAATCAAAGGAAAGAGAAGAAGGCTGCAATCCTCCATGGAATGGCAAGGCTAGACCAGAATGCGCAAACTCAGAATATCACTAAAGCTGTCTTGGGAAAATGCAATCTGCCATACCTTGCAATAGAACAGCTTTAAGAACTCTGACTGGTTTGACAAATGCAACAGCCTCAGCTAAATTGATTCCAGAATCTCAAAGAGAAAAATGTCAAAACTAATATCCACAGTGGCAAGATCCTCGACCTTCTAGGGCCTTGACTTCACAACATTTCTGCTGACTATACTGTTTCAAAAGAGCCGTCTTTCTTAGATCTCTTACAAAGAGATCAGATCCATGAAGTCCTCAGCAAATATTTGCTCAAGTCATTTGAATTGAAAATCTTGTGTTTGGAGAAAATATTTCTTTTAGGCGTAATGGAAAATCTCTCTTTGCTTCCTGAGGAAACATTTTAATCGCTGTGATTTTTTCACAAGTAACAGGACACACTAATGAAGAAGTTGATCCCCAAAACATGCTTGCATTGATAAAAAAATAAGAAGCAAAAACACCGTGGGAGTTCTCTATTGAGAGGCATGCCAATTGTTCCCTTGTGAAATTTCTCTCACAGGCTCGTGTGTTTGAACACTTGGTGCCCAGCGGGTGGTGCTGTTGGAGAGGTGATGGAACCTTCAACAGGTAAAGCCTAGCTGGGGGAAGTGAGTCACTGAAGGTAAGTAGGTTTGTAGTCCAGCCCCACTTCCAACCCCAATCTCCCTCAGTTTCCTGGTTTACCAGGCTGTAAACAAAACACTACATGTTCCTGCCACTGTGAAGGATCCTCTCCAGCCAGGAAGAACAACGGTACTCCCTACAACTGTGAGCCAAAATAAGCCAGCTTCCTGTTGGGTATTTGATCACAGTGGCAGGAAAGGTAGTCAAACAACGCTTACATGTAAGCTGAAAATTATTTGAAGACAGTATCTCCCAACCCTTAGACGCAACTGCAGTATACTCTGGCACTTTTGACTCAAGTTCTCTCAATCTGCCGTCCTCTGTCAACAGACAGGAAAGGTTCTGCTCAGAACAATGGCTGCAGAACATTTATTTGTAGCTTCAGGAAGAAAAGACAAAGAGTGTTCAGAAAACAGATAAACTTGAGATCTAGCCCGAGAACTATCTCAATACTTAGGAGCTTTAGTTTTATCTGTATATCAAGAAACACAAAAATTTTATCCTATTAGAAGATAACGAGTTAACAGCCCATAGTGCTGTTGCTACTGGTAGAGAACACACAATTTCTGGGACAAATACAAAAGTGAATCTACAACTCCTGGCAGTAACAGGAGTCAGGGTGAGTGTATTTAACCAATTCCAAACCCCAGATGCCACAAATAAAGGCCAGATGAGAGAAATTATGAACGTGGTAAACTCTATTTTATAAAGGGCAATAAGAATGTCCACCCTTTATTCCACAGCAAGATACTATTAGCATCTCCTAAGCCTTTCGTATTTGTCCCAGAAATTGTGTGTTCCCAATTGGAAGTATGCTTTGGGAAGTTATGGAGCCTTCAGGATTTGGAGCCTTGCAGGAAGAAATACATCACTAACATGGGCTGACTTTAAGCCTTTATAGGCTGACTCTACTTCCTGTGCTCTTTGCTATGTATAAATGAAATGTAACTTCCCCACCATGAAGAACTATATCCCTTCAGAAACATGTAATCTAAAATAAACAGCCTTTCCCCAACCTGCCTTTGGTCGGGGCATTTCATCACAGCAGCAGAAAAGTCAATGTACAGAACGAGTCTAGTAATGAGTAGGTCACATTTGCCCTTGGAACCTGGACAACTTGATTGGCATTTGTTCTTCAGTAGCTCTCTATTGTCTCTGCAATGTATTAAATGGCAATGACCTTGTGAATCCCTTCTTTGCTTGTCTGCAGCTGCCATCAGCGCTACCAAAGCCAGGTTTTCTAACAATTTTTGAAAACCCTGTTTGAAAACCCATAACCCGTTTCCAAAGGCTAAAAGATACAGTGATCTACAAATGTCAACAGTTGCCCTCAGCTACCTCAGAGCTCATAAGATAAAATTTTAGATCTTTTCCTGCCTCTTTTTAGGCCCCTGCTATTCCAATGTCTTAGCTGTCTGTCAGCATCTAATCATACTTCCAACAATGAGAAACAAACTATCTTTTTTCCCCAAAAAGATAATTTATAGTTTTCTGGTCCTGTGTGTCACCAAGGAGACACAGAAGATGACCGTGCTACAGGAAGTCAATGACAGACAAAGAAGAATAAGCCCCACCAGGCCCAGTGGTGCTGCCAGCGGAAAGACTTCCCCAAACTCTAGTTGCCATGGCAAATGATCTAACGAAAAATGCTTCCATTCTTAATTCATCACTAGAGGGTGATTAGGACATAAGTAATGATGAGACAAGTAAGCAATAACATTTTTGTATTAAAGGGTGCTCTGAAAAGCTCGTCCCTATTCGAAAGTCTAAAGCAATAGGAGGGGCTACTGTTTGTCACATATAAACCCTGAAGCCTTTTCAGAACCCACTGTTTTCCATTTTGATCTCTCTGTAAACTTCCATTATATCACATAAAAATATGCAACAATTAAGGCAGTTTAAAATTTAAATGGATTTTGGACCGCGGGAGTGACGTCTGTCGTTTTTCTCACTGTAGGATATGCATAGAGCATTGCTTAGCATCTGTTCACAGCAATTCCTCCGATTCAATTACAACACTTTCAAAAGCTTCAGAGATAGAAAAGGCATTTTCTGAATCACAATTTGTCATTTTTATTTCTTTTTCCCTTTTTAGCTAGCTATTCAGGATATCAATTTCCAACCCAAAATGAGGATTTTACATTTCCTATTCCCAGGTACAAGATGCCTCCAATTTTTTTTTAAACCTCATGGCTCACTGCTCTAACAGTGGCTTCTGTCTCCTGCTGCCCCCTGGTCTTCACACATACCTAACCTGAAAATCCTTCCTCTGCATTGGGAAACTTGAGATGATAAAATCTTCCCCTTTTAAATTACTTCTTGGGTATTTGTCAAAGCAACAAAAAAAAATTGACTCACTTGAACTCTAACACCAAAGTCTTTGCCAAGGCAAGGCAACAGGCCATAAATCGTGCCATGTAACTCTGTGTGAGGACTGCGGTTAATATCATAACCCTGCCATTTACTCCAGTGACCTTGGACATCGCAGCCTTTGTAGACTCAGGAACACACCCTCCTAATCATGTGGATGATTTATTAACACAGCATATGTGTATGTGATGAGTGCCTATGTAGGAAAGGAGCCAGCTCTCAAAGCAATTATGGTCTTCTTTCATGTGCTTATGATGAAGTAAGAGTAAACATCTATGTGCCACCCAGGATCACTTCCTTACATGTCCGCTCTGTCCAGGACCTGATATTCTGCCTTGTTTCCAACACAACCTAGACGGTACCAACAATTTGCCATCAAATTCCCAAGTGATGCCACAAAGATCTGAAGATAAAATGTGGTGCTGTTTCCACAAGAGCTAAATGGGACTTCATCACTCCCCATCCCTGATTAGTTCATGATGTAAGTTATCTGCTAATATCTCACTATCATTGTGAGAGGACAGAAGCATTTAGGCCGCTGGATCTTGAACTTGAGCCACTAAATCAATGGCTAATGAAACCTTTTCTCTGGCAAGTTAATGGCCTCAGGCATTTTATTGCAATGAAACTATTACACAGAGTGTGTCTGTCTCTGATTCCACAGAACCCAAGGCTCACCTCATTCCTGCCAAGACAAACCAATAGAGCAATGAGGAGTCTCTGGGACTGTATCTTTAGGTAACAGGTACCAATGGGCCTACCTTGTCACCTGGTGATGGCTGTCATACAGTGCAAAATTAACCTGTATGTGTTGCCTTTGCTGAGATCCTGGTAGAATGCAGTTTTCTCTCGGCTGGCAGAAGATCATTAACACACCCTGTATCTAAGAGCAGCAAAGCTCAGAATACATCTCCCCAAACTGACACAGAGTCTCCCACAGTCCAGATACACTTTATACACACAGCTGGTCACTCAATCCCTTGCTCCATCACAGAAAATAAAGTCATCTCTCCTGATAAGGTGCTAGTCCGTGCGTAGCAAGCCTGACTGTTCTGCATCACTCTGTGATTTTTCTGGGTGATTGCAAATTGATTGTGAAGTGCTGCATTCTGGTCTCCACCAGGTACAGCAGGAAAATGTTCTGTCATGATTAAGCTCCTCCTTTGCCCTTTGGAGTGCAGCACAATAATTATCCTCCTGTGTCCGGGAGATTCTCTATCTCTCCACAGTCTTTCATGGCTAGTGATTTTTGCAATGTGTTCCTTTAAAGTTTAGATAAATGCTTTCGCTCTTGGAAGAATGGCCCCTGGATCATGCTGTTCAAAGGAACAGGAAATTAAAAGGTGCACAATGATAAATTGAGATGGCATGTGGACAATAGAGGCACTGCACAAACACAAGTATCTGTGATGTGTGTTTGTGTTCGATCAGTCCCATTGAGCATGCTGATTGAGGGTTCACAATGTTCCTAGCATAGGTCCTTCTGCTGCTGTGTTCCAAGGACGACTTCTTACACACACACACACACACACACACACACAATTCTGATTTTAAAAGTGAGTGAGACATTGTGAGATCAGTCCACCAAAGAGGCAGATGGCTTGGGGACCTGCCTGGTAGTTCAGGGACCAACATCTACACCTTAGAACCATCAGAGGGACAGAAAAAAATCTGTGGATTTTGCTTGTTAGAGTTTGAATCTTCAGTGTCCCCATCCTCCAAAAATGTTCATGGCTTGGTCCCCAGTGTCTAATGTTCAGAAAGGTTGTCTTTGGGAAGTGATTGGATCATAAAGATGATGACCTCGGGTGGCAATGTCTGAGTTCCTTTTCTTTTGCTGTGAAGAAGCACCATGACCAAGGCAACATTTAAAATGAACCATTTAATTGGGGACTTTCTTACAGTTTCAGAGGGTGAAACCGTTGCCCTCACGGTGACAAGCATGGGTGGCAGGCCTCATGGTGACAAGCATGGGTGGCAGGCATGGTGACAAGCATGGGTGGCAGGCAGGCATGGCTCTCGAGCAGCAGCTGGGAGCTCACATCTGATCCAAAAGTTGTAGGCAGAGACAGCAAGAAACTGGGCCTGGTGTGGTCTTCTGAAACCTCAAAGCCTACCCCAGTGACTCCTTCAGGGAGCCCTTTTGAAACATCAAAGTCCCCCCTAGTGACTCCCCCAGGGAGTCCTTCTACCAGACCACACCCCTAATTCTTCCCAAACAGTTCCTTTAATGGAGGACCAAGCATCCAAACATACTAACTAACATATGGGAACCATTTTCACTCAAACCACCACAATCAGTTTGAGGAAGGACTTTGTTATAGAATGAGCACTTCTTTACTTCCTGAGCACAGTGAAGTGAGCAATTTCCTCAGCCACAGGCTTCTACCATGATGTGCCGCCTCTCACCAACAACACACGGTAATGAGATCCAGCAACCATGAACTGAAACCTCAGAAACCATGAACCGAGATAAACCTTTCTTCTCTTTGAGCTTATTTTTCTCAGTTCTTTTATTACAGCAAGAGGGAACTGGCTGACACTCCTCCAGTCTTGGGGGAAGGAAGGAAGAGAGTGGTCAGGGCCAACTTTTTGATTCTCTTACTCTTCTGTGTGACTCCAGAGTTGAAGCGACTCTACTCCCAATCCAGTAATAAATTCATCAGTCTGCTTAGACAAAAAACTGTCTACTAAAAACAATTCATATAAGGTCTACCATCTGCAGTGGTTCAAATAAGAAATGTCTCCCATAGTCTCTCATTTGATGGTGCTGTTTGGGAGGTTATGGAACCTTCAGAAGGTGCAGCCTTGCTGGAGGAGGTCCGTCACTAAGGGATGGGATTCGAGAATTCACAGCTGCGTCCCACTTCTAGTTCACTCTCTGTTTTCAGTTGAAGATGAGATCCCTCAGCTTCCTGCTCTGCTTGTCCATGGCCATGTCTCCCCCACCTTGACAGAACCACCTCCCTAGAATGGTAAGCCATAACACCTTCCATAAGTCTCTTTCAGAAGTGTTAATTTTACCACAGCAACAAAAAGCACCTCTACAGCACCCAATACCGAAGAGCAGAAGTAAGGTGTGGTGAACTCACTCTCGCAGCTCACAAAGAACAAACGTGAAGCAAGATTTGCTTTTGATAGTAAGTACATGCACACCTTGCATGAGTCTATATTTCTACCATGTGTCATATTGGCACCTAAAGGTGCAGTTTGCTGCATAGAAGAGGGGACAAGCTAGAACCATATCCTGGGGGGCTTTTCTCTCCAAGCATCAAATAAACAGAGTCAGAAAGTTATACATTTTAGTCAGCTTTATAACAAAATGCCATGGCCTGCGCAGCTAAAGTAACAGCAATGTACTTCTCCTACTTCTATAGGCTATGGTGATGGCTGAACTTGGTTGTCAACTTGACTACATCAGTAATTAACGAAAACCCAAGCAGCCGATCACACCTATGAGGGATTTTTCTTGATTGGCTCATTTGAGGTGGAAGATCCACCTTAAATTCAGGTCACTTGAACCCAGAAGACTCATCCTAAATCTTAGCCATGCTTTCTCATGACGATTTATATAAAAGGATATGGAAGGAGGGAGCTTTGGGGGTTTTGCCTGTTTGCCCTCATTCTTACTGGCAAGTTCATCTATCCTGCTGAGGCATTCCCTTGATGGTTTTAGAACATAGTTATTCAGAATTCCAAAGTATACTGAAGATCGGTTGAGATATCCAGCCTCACGTATCAACTATCTGATTCTTAGAAACTTCCCATCGGGAGATAGTCATTGTTGGACTAGCTAGACCATAGCCTATAAGACACTCTAATAAATCCCTGTTTTAGATAGATGATAGATATAGATAGATAGATATATGATAGAAGAGAGATAGAGAGATAGATAGATGATAGAGATGGATAGATAGAGAGATAGATGATAGATGATAGAGATGATAGATAGATAGATAGATAGATAGATAGATAGATAGATAGATAGATGATAGATAGATAGATAGATAGATAGATAGATAGATGATAGATAGAGATGATAGATAGATGATAGAGATGGATAGATGATGATAGATAGATAGATAGATAGATAGATAGATAGATAGATAGATAGATAGATAGACAGAGATGATAGATAGATGATAGAGATGGATAGATAGATAGATAGATGATAGATGATAGAGATGATAGATGGATAGATAGATAGATAGATGATAGATGATAGAGATGATAGATGATAGATAGATAGATAGATAGATAGATAGATAGATAGATAGATAGACAGAGATGATAGATAGATGATAGAGATGATGATGATGATGATAGATAGATAGATAGAAAGATAGATAGATAGATAGATAGATAGATAGATAGATAGATAGATAGATAGATAGATAGATAATAGATTTTTTCCATCAATTCTATTTCGCCTCATGTAGAATAGATCACTGCCAACAGATCTACAGTGTGAAAGTTGACTGAAGTGTGCAGCGACTCAGCAATGGAAAGCTTTCTTTTCTCTGCATGCCAATTAGCTCCAATTCTCTGACCTCATTTGCTGCTTCAGGGCACTGTATATGACTGGAAAAGACCCAGCAACTGTCACAGTTTACCAATAGCTTTTAGTTCTCTGTGTAAGATATGTCTCATATACTCCTAGCTTTGGGGGCTTGCCAATTGCCCCAGCACTGACCAACACATGAACACTACACTGTGGTGGGTCTTAACTAGCACTGTTGTCTTGGCAATCATCCTCTTGGATAGGATTTTACAAATTCTCATCTTTCACTTCAGCCCATGTCATCCTGCTAAAGGGTCAGCCTTTGGGGTCCCCTATGTCTCTAAGGCAAAGGAACATACATATTCTCACCTTTTACGGCTGTGCCTGCCCAAGCAGCCAGCTGGCACCGAATCCCAGGAATAACCTGAATGCCATGGCAACCTACAGTAGCAATGGACAGCAGACCTTGTTGCCCCCTACCACAGTGAAAGGTTGTTAGGACCACCCACAAAGACAACTTGGAGATGGATACCCAGCTGGGAGGCAAAGAGCAAGACGCTGTCCAAGAACTCTGCCATGAAAAATGAGAAAGGATATTTTCCTGACCTTCCCCCCGCCTCTGTCCACTGTTTTGGAGAAGTTCCAAACTTTCAGTCTGTGGACAAGGAGGAGGCACTGGACCCACACCTGCTCTGCACACTCCAAAAGTCCTTAAAACTCTGTTCTCGTCCACCTTACACAGCCCCATGGCAGAGTGGGTGGGCACAGGAGTGGAGCTTCAGGGGGGTAAAAGCAATGAGTGAGGAGCCAAGAGAAGGAGGGGAGAGAAAAATGGAAACTGGAATCAGGCTAAGATAGAGCCTAGATCATGCTGGCATCACCCACAGGCTGTGAGGGCAAGGGAAACACGGGCACAAATGCAGGCCTTTCAAAGGGGGAACAACAAAGTGTGACCAGTGTTACTTATTTTTACCCAAGTCCCACCTGGATAGCAGCCAGGACATTCACAGAGATTTGCTAACCTGCTCTCCACATCCAACTCCAAGAGACAATTTCAATCTATAGTTGGAAAGGTCACAGAACAAAGAATTTTACTTCTTTTTTTCTTTTTTACAGAAGAGGTTTCCTAAATCTCTGACTGAAGCAAAAGTCTTGAGGCAGGGGATAATGAATAGGTTGCTATGAAACCAGGCCAACAGGATTGCTGGCTGCATTGCTGCAGCTCAGTGGAGAGTGTGCCTGTGTCTCTGTAGATGCATATGTACATGTACATGTGTGTGCATATGTGTGTATCTTCATGGTTGCATGCCTATAATGTCAGGTGACAGAGGAAAGGATGTTTTGAAGGGTTAAATGAGATCATTTTCTAATATGTTTTTCAGAGTTAGAGGGAATTTTTGTTTCATACTTGGGTGATTGTCTTGCTTTCCTACATGTGGGCTGCCAGCAGCTTGATTCCTGAATCTCTGCATGGATTGGACTACAGGTCATGGACATGTCCTCTGAAGGCTGTGATCCCCTCAGCTCACATCTTCCCCAGTCAGTCCCCAACAATCCTGTGATTAGGTAAACTTGGCCAACCGCAAGTCTTCTCCATATCACAGCACAATTCTTCTCTAAGGCCCTGTGCACACCGTGACAGTCCAGTCCCTAGAGAGAGTTCAAGAGCTGTTGTTTGCCACTAACAGCTCTGCTGTGGTTTAAATTTGGAACGTTTGCTCAGAGACTCTAGCCCATGGTGCTGCTGGGAGGTAAGGGAGGAACCTTAAAGAGGTTAGTTGGATGAAATTTGGTCATGGGGACATTCCCTGGATGGGAATAGACCCCTGAACACTTCCTCTCTTCTTTTGCTTCCCAGCCACCATGAATCAAGCAATTTTGTGCTCTGTCTCAAACAATGAAACCAGATGACCATGGACTGAAGCCGCCAAAACCATGAAACAAAATGAACCTTTCCTCTCTATAGACTGACTGATCCCAAGCCTGTGCTAGGGTAGCAGAAAGCTGACTGACAGACCATTTCAACTGGTTCTGATGTTCATCCACAGTTAGTTCCCAATGGCCCCGGACAGAAGGATTCTGAAATCCTTATCTTGTTACCCAGCATAAGCACCGCTAGCTTCCTGTTGGGTCACCCTGCTCACACAGCCAGATGCTGGTCCCAGAGACCTTTAATTCTTGAGTACAAGCACCTGTGCAAGTCACTTTCTTTCTCTCAGTTTCCATTTCCTCAACTGCATAGTGAGAGGACCACACAGAAGAGTCTGCGAAGGCCCCAAGTGCTGCAAAATTCTAATCTGTAGCAATAATTTCTGGTCCATTTTAACACTGTATTTTTTAACAGGCATTAAGGTCCATAACTCTAAGGCATATTACCTTCAGAGTTAGGGGGTAGACACGGAGCCACATTCCAAATTCGCCTTATCATAAAATCGTATCTTTTGATCATGAAAGAGTTTTATAAAGAACTGATGGAAGAAGATTGAACTGCAATGGTTTAACATAGTCAAGGGAGAAAACAAAATGAAGCGTGAAGAAACTAATTATGGAGCACCCCTAGAGCCCACAGACTGACTGTGATTTCCTTGATAACACTGAAAATGGGCAAGTATGCTCCAAAACCCTTGGTTTGACAATTGAGAATGTGACACCCATCAAAGGATTAGTCCATCAATTTGGCTTAAGCCTCTGTTTCCCACTTGTCTCTAAAAACAGTATCCTGTGCACGCTGAAAGGAGTGTTTTACTAAATTCCTGGGTGTTCTTCAATCTAATCAACCAAGGTGACAATGACTAAAGACTACAAACCATACCCAGTCCCAGACTTCCAAGAAGGTTGAGGAGCTCTGCATCTACCACCGAGTTATTTACAAATTCAGATGACTCTTCAAGGACACTTGGGAGTCCCTCTGGCTATGCAATTTACCCTCTGTGGGTGACATGGTATAAAAAAAGACTGTGAGTTCATTTCCAGTTTGTCCAGACCGAATAATAAGAAACTATATTAATTACAACATTGTTTGGCCAATGGCTAAGACATATATCTAGCTAGCACCTCCATTTTAAACTAACCCATTTCTATCATCTTATATTTTACCACAAGGCTCATGGTTTGTTGCCTCTTGCTTCTTGGGTGGCTACATGGCATCTGCCTCCTTTGGCAGTTACATGGTATCTCCCTGACTCCTCCTTCTTTCTCCCTGCATTCATTTTAGTTTTCCCACCCACCTATATTCTGCCCTGCCGTAAGCCATAATCAGCTTCTTTATTGACTAATGGTAATAAAACATATTCACAACATGCACCATCCCTCCTCTCTTCTAAGCCCTAAGAGGCAAAGACCACAATACTGAATCCCTAAGGTTGTTAAAAATCACCCAGATAAGAAAGCGTGTCAAGTAAATATTTATAAAATGAAGGAATGCATGTGCAGGATCATTACCTGTATTAGTCAGCAACAGATCTTATAGAATGAAACTTTCCCTCCTCTCTCAGATATCTTTAATATATTAACATATCTTTAATATATTATTACATAAAATGTTTAATATATTGTCACATTGGTCAATTATGATTTAACTTAAGTTAATGTAAATATAGAACACGCTTTGATGCCAGTAAGAGCATATATAAGAGTAAGAGCAAATCATATATATATGATTTATTAGAATGACTTACAGGCTATGGTCCAACGCATTCAAAAATTCCTGACTATGAATGGAAAGTACAGGAATCCAGTAATTGTTCAGTCCACAAGGCTGGATATCTCAGTTGGTCTTCAGTGTATAAGTCAGAATCTCTCCAAAAATAGACTCTAAGGCTAGTGATGGAATGAACTTGTTAACAAATCGAGAGCAAGCAGGGAAAGAGCAAAAGTTTCTTTCTTCCATTCTAGCAGATTAGACTTGGATTAAAGATCTAGATTAAAGGTGTGTCTTCCCACCTCAAAGATCTGTATTAGAAGTAGATATTCCGACTTCTAATTAAGCAGAATCTTTTACAGGTGTGTCCTCTATTTTTGAGCTTTAGTTAATTACAGATGTAGCCAAACTGACAACCAAGAATAGCGATCACATTATCTTCCTGCCCCTGATACCTAAAGAGATCTGTTTCAGGAACAATGTCTTCAAGTCGTGACTCTGAAATATACTATTCTTTCTTTTTATCCCAGAACCATAAGAGCCTGTCAGTCAAGTCTGTAAGCAGATAATGCAGGGTGCATGGATGAAATGAGGAAGAGAGGAAGAATATGAGGGAGAGAAGGAGGAAAGAAGGAAGGGAAGGAGGGAGGAAGGAAGGAGAGGAGGAAAAGAAGGAAGAAATGAAGGAAGAAGGGAGGGAGGAATGGACAGAGGGACAGAGGGATGGGGAGAGAGGGAGGGTAAGAGGGATATGGCTGAAGGAGAAAACAATGGAAGATTCATGTGGAAATAAGATAGGACCTAGAATAGGAGGCACAGGGCCAGATGGGTCTCACAGATCCTGATGTGGATAGATGGGTAGAAGATTGGAATTCATCAAGTGGTTTAGCAGGTACCTCTGCACCTGTCTTTCCTCAGATTCCTATGTTAGATGCCATCACATGTATCACTCGTGCATATCACTGTGTCATGTCTGCACCTCCCTGCAGCAGAGCACATGGGAAGAAGTCTGTGCACCTGTGCACCTCTGAGTATGCCTTGGGAGCGCTGAGAGAAGCTGCTGATTCTGGAATGACCCTTTGGTCATGTGGGGTGGGGTGCGGTGGGGTGAAGAGTCAAGAGAAACTATGTCCCACGGACAAGTGCAGTGACCTGTCTCCTGGCCCCTTTTGTATAGTGCTCACTCCATCCTCAACCTTACTCTCCCAAGTCCTCCTACTCTTTGGGCTTTGGAAAATGGGTACATCTAGGCCACCAATGAAAAAAGGAAAAAAAATAATATTGGAAGCAAACGGATGAATAGAGGGGAGGTAGAATGGAAAGACAAAGAATGAGAGCCCACTGTCTGTGACCATGTATGCATCTCTGGGTGTGGTTTAGAACCCTGGTGCTCACAGATCATAGCACCTGTTCACCCACACCCAATTCCAGATGCTGCAAGTACAGCAGGGAGGGTCAGAGAGGAGTGAAACTGCAAAACAGCGTGACACGTGTACACACAGAGCCACCTCTGCACACCGTGTCCCTCTTAGTACACACAGAGCCACCTCTGCACACCGTGTCCCTCTTAGTACACACAGAGCCTCCTCTGCACACCGTGTCCCTCTTAGTACACACAGAGCCACCTCTGCACACCGTGTCCCTCTTAGTACACACAGAGCCACCTCTGCACACCGTGTCCCTCTTAGTACACACAGAGCCACCTCTGCACACTGTGTCCCTCTTAGTATGCACAGAGCCACCTCCGCACACCATGTCCCTCATCGTACACACAGAGCCACCTCCGCACACCGTGTCCCTCTTAGTAACTGCAAGCTGTGCTGCCAAGTGACTACTCCAGTGCCACAGTCACAGCTTTCAAGGCAGCTGCAAATTCTCTTCATCAGTCCTAAGCAAGCAGATCATTGTGCCATCCCCGTGAAGCACGGACTAAGACATAAATGTATACGCGGTTCTCTACTAACGTGAGTAGCAGTTGGCAAAACCTTAGCACAACACTGGAAATCACAAATGGAATTGTGTGTTGTCTTCCTCCAATCTGAGCAACTGAGAATCATACATAATGGAAAAGGGTAGATTGCAGCTGGTAGCCGCAGGCTGGATCACAGGAGATGATTTCAACTCATTTTTATGATCATGAAGAGCTACCTCTTAATCAGGCCGCCAAAGCAAACACAGCCCCTCAGCCGGAGGGTGCGGGAGAGGGGGGTATGCAGATCACACTACGGAACAGTAAATAACGAGCTCTCTCAGAGGCCCCAGAGCTGGACTCTTTATTTATGTTCTGTGCACATTTTGAGAGTCTAAAAAGAATACAGGCAGTGGAAGGAAAATAAAGCAGGTGCCTCCAGACCAGATGGGAAGCTCGCGGACATTGCATGCAGCTGGATTGGCCGGGTTGTGGCTGGTCAGTCAGGGATGCCATCCTGGCTCTTCCAGTTCTTAATCTCAAAATTAAGTCCTGCCTGGACTCAGGAAAGAGGTACTGCCTACAGCAATGCCTATTTGTGGTTTCAGTCATCTGATGACAGAGTCTCATCACGAGGTTAGACAAAAGGGACTGGGGGAGATCCCGCTTGGTCTTCCATTCTCCATCACCTGGCTGTGCTCAGCTATAATTCGGTTTTCTTCAAATGTACTGAGACAGAATTCAGTGAACACAGAATTCAAAATGTAGGCATATAAATCAATAGCCCCTAGTATATTGCAGTATTAATTTTTAATTGTGTTAGGATTTATAGAACAAAATATACCATTTTAGCCCTTTTGATGGGTATATATATATATATATATATGGAGATCTATATATAGAGAGAACTCAGTCTGTAAAGTATGTTAACTATGTGCCATGCAAGCATGAGGGCTTGAACTCAAATCCCCAGCACCTGTGCAAAAGCTGGGCGTGACAGCACACGTCTGCAACTCCAGCACTGGGAATTCAGAGATCAGTGGATCCTTGAACTTGCTGGACAGCCAGTCCAGTCAATAAGCTCCAAGTCCAATGAGAGACACTGTCTCAAGACCTAAGGTCTTGAGATGCAGTGAAGAGCAACTGAGAAAGATACCCAGTGTCAATCTCCAGCATCCATACACGTGTATACATATACACCCTCCCACACTACCCCATCACAGTATGTGTGAGTGTGTGAGAGAGAGAGAAAGAGATAAAATTCATAATTTTAACTATTTTCAAGCATATCTTTCTGTGGTGTTAAGAACATTCATACTAGCTAGGTGGTGGTGGTGGTGGCACACACCTTTAATCCCCGCACTCGGGAGGCAGAGGCAAGCAGATCTCTGTTAGTTCAAGGCCAGTTTGGTCTACATAATGAGTTCCAGAAAAGCCAGAGATACACAACAAAACCCCGTCTCAAAAAAAAAGTTATATTATGCAGCCAACAGCACCGAACATCTCCAGAACATTTTCATCTTCTCAAACTCTGTGCATATTAAACAACTCCCCATGTCTTCTCCCCCAAACTTCGGGGAATTTTTGACCTATATCCATTCTCTACAAATTTTCATATTCTGAAAATATCAGCTAAGTGAAATTGCATACCGTCTATCTTCTGCATAGTTTATTTCGATTTAGCATCATGTCTTCAAGGCCTTTCATGTGTTAGAACTTCATTGTCATGCATAGAAGAGATTCACTTTTAAACTGCATACTGTATATCTTTAAAGGATTCCAGGAATAATGGGCTACATCAAAAGCATGGACAAAAAGAACCAATCAAAACTAGCGGACAATCTGGGCATGATGGTGCGTGCCTACAATCCCAGCTACTACCAGAGAGGTAAGAAAATTCCAAGTTCAAGGCCCTGCCTGGGCTACAGAGTGAGACTCTGATTTAAATTTTAAAATGAGTAAACAGAAGACTGTGGATATACCTCAGGAGTGGGATTGTCTGTTTCCTTGGCTTCTTACTTCCAGGGCCTGCACATATTCCATGTGTCCTAGTCCAGGTCCTTCATCTTCAAAGCCAGAGTCATTAACCCTGGTCCCTGCACAGTCATATTTCTGGTTTTTGTCTCTCCCATTTATGAAGATTGAAATGATGATATTAGATTCATTTGAGTTTTATCTCAAAGTCAATTAATTAGCAACTTCATCGTGTTTAAAATTTAGATCCCAAAGCCTTATTTGCCCTTGGCTATGTAATCTAACATAACCATGGGTTGTATACGTTAAAACATGGGCAACTTTGAGGAACCAGGCTTTCTTTGACCAGAACTATTAGAAAAATAACTCTGATAAACTAGATTTTTAAGCTTAATAGTTATAAAAATATTCAATATATTGTTACATTTGCCAATTATGCTCTAACTTAAGTGATAAGTAGAACACACTTTGCTGTCAGTAAGAGGAATAATATCCAAAGGAAACAAAGAAAGAGTTCAATCAATGTTCATAGTCTTATCAAAAGCAATATAACAGAGGCAATAAAAGCATAAAATGGTATTGTGCTTACAGGATAAAATTCTATTGTAGAATAGAATGAAAATTCAAGTCAGAGAGTAAAACAAAA
Source organism: Ondatra zibethicus (assembly GCA_004026605.1). Lineage (NCBI taxonomy): Eukaryota > Metazoa > Chordata > Mammalia > Rodentia > Cricetidae > Ondatra > Ondatra zibethicus. Next base: position 120,981 of record PVIU01002330.1, on the reverse strand, counting down.
TATAAAATTTCACAGCATTTAGAAAAGATTATGTATATACTTGTAAAAGATGATAGAGTATATCATGTCTTCATATTTATGTTCTACTGAATACATCAAAAAATAACATTATCAAGATTGCTTTGAGATCTTGATACAATTGAATGTCAACAACTAAGGTGGGGCAAAAGAAGCCAGATCATGTGGCCTACTTGTGTTTGCAAGACAGAGTTCCAAGGATGTTAGAACAACCCAACTCTTCCCTTTTCTTACGAGTATATCTCAAGAATAATGACAGAACATGCTGGCGATGTAACATCCTGGAATGGATAGTTGCCCATAAAAGCCAAGGCTCTATTGTAGAACTAGAATGTCCTTTAACCCTTTAGTTTATGAAGCCTGAGTGAGCTACCTTTCTAGGTTCCTGGATAGTTCCCTGACTCTCAGGAGCCAGTTCATTAATTCAAAGTTTCTGTTGTTCTTTGCTACCTCTTTATAAACAGAAAGCCCATTTCATGTCATTTGTTGTGTGAGGAGGTTTGAATCCTCACCACACTCAAACAAGATGGTAACTATGGTGGTTAATCTGGTCAAGTTGGTGGGATTTAGAATTACTATGAAAACAAACCTCCAGGCAAGCCTGGACCAAATAAAGAGAAGAAAGCGAGTTAAGCCGCAGCACTTCTGTGTCTGTGCTTTCTAACTGTGGATGCCATGTGGTCGGCTATCTCGAGTTTCTGTTGCCGTGACATGATGATGAACTATACCTTTAACTGTAAGATGAACTAAAATCTCCTTTCTTAAGTTGCTTTTGCCTGACATTGTGTCAAAGTGATGAGGAAAGAAACTAATATCAGCACAGTGCACTGATTTACAATATGGAGTTCAAAATGAGCAACTAATTGGTAGTTAGAGAATTCTAATTGGAATTTTGCTTGGGATAGTTCAGGGAGGGTGGAAGGGACTAGGAAGGGAGTCGGGTGGCGTCTGGAACTCTGATGACAGTTTGCTTTTCCACATGGTGTAAGGACTCCTGGTTTGCACACTTCTGCTGTGCTTACTTTTTTCTCTGTTGTGATTTAATGTCCTATTATTTACAGCCTCAGTTTACCCTTTATGCATGGATGTCTGTGGTTATTTATCTTTCAGAGGTTCTTCATATTCTGCCACTTATAATTTAACTACCTTAGAAAACTGGGCAAAATTTACAACCAAGCAATTCACAGAGGACATGAGACGAACAGTTATCGAATCTGAAACACTGCATTTGCAATGCTAACCAAGGAAACACATATAAACACAACCTGTAAATCCTTCGCTCACCAAAGTGGAAATGTTTGTGAAGGTAGACAGTGGTAGGAGAGAAGTCTTCCTGTACATCTGTAGAGGTTAAGTTGGGGTACAGAAAATAGTGAGCATCCTTCACGAGAGCCTTCAGTGGATAGATGATGTAGCCAGCCACGTACCTATAAACTTCTTGTGAAGAAACAAGCCTTTATTATCTTTGTTTTTTTACTACATTATAGATAACCCCTACCCAAACACATGACATTTGAACTTAGGAACACAAGGATTCTGAGTTTGGCTAAATCTGTCTTAAGGGAACTCTCTCCACCCAGCACCTAGAACTAGAGAGCAAAGTATATTATATTTACTATTTGTATTAGTTGCTTCTCTGATTGCTGTAACCAAATGTCTAAAAAGAACTTAAAGAAGGATGGGCCTATTTAGGCTCATGCTTTGAGGGCATAATCTATCATGACAGGGAAGGCACAGCAGCAAGGACATGAGACAGCTGGTCACATTGTATCTGCAGTCACGAAGCACGGCAAGATGAAAGCCAGTGCTTAGCTCACTTTCTCCAGTTTATTCAGGCAGGACCTTGGCAATAGGTTGGTGTCACTCACATCGGGATAGCTCTTCCTGAAAAATATTCTCAGCTAAATATCTCTGGAAACAAACTCATAGGAACACCCAGAGCTGGGTTTCCACTTGGTTCTTCATTCAGTCAAGTTGGCACTGATGAGTAATCACTATGCTATTAGTCAGAAATTTCATATCTTGTAGTTACTTTAAGACTTGATGGTTTTTTAAAATAAAAGCTTTCACAACAGGCCCTGGTGTGAGGGGTAAGTTTATAAAAAGGAAAAAAAAGGATACTTTAGAGCAAATCTTGAAGATAACAGTGTAGGTGGAGACTGTTTAGGTGCCATTTTGTAGGAACAGGAGACTGTTTCTTCCTTTCCTAGCCACTGAGACCCGAAATAATCACACATACACTGTATTAAAGCACTGCATACACTGTATTAAAGCACTGCTTGGCCAATCACTTAAGCATATCACTAGCTAGCTCATATATATATATATATATATATATATATATATATATATTAACCTATTTGTATTATTTTATATTTTACCACAAGGCTCATAGTTTACAGGTAAAGTTCCCTGGTGTCTGTCCTTTGGTGGCTACCTGGCTACTCTTTGACTTCACCTACTCTCTCCTCCTCTATCTGCTTGGAGTTTACATCTTACCCTATTCTGCGCTTCAATAGGCCCAAAGCAGCTTTCTTATTAACCAATGATATTCACAACATACAGAGGGGAATCCCACATCATAACAGTCTTCATACAAATCTTTTGAAATATAGTCTTGTCAATCCAAAAATAGAGGCAAGCAAGAATCCACAGGGTTTTCCCAGCTGTGAACTCTGAGCTGCAATTATAACCAGCCTGGCAAGATACGTCATTGATGTAGTAGCGGCATGATTGTGATGGGAGTAACCAACTGCTTTCTGATTAAATGTAAGGCCTACTCTACAGGAAGGAACTCACAGCTAGTACCATAAAGTGGACAAGAACTTGTGGTTAGGGAGGCGATAGGTCCTAGGGGAAGAAACTATGAGTGTTATCAAAGTGCCTTCTGGTGTGGGAGGTCCTTCTGTCTATGTGTTGCTTTTGTTGGTTAATGAATAAAGGAACTGTCTTGGCTTATAGCATGGAGAAAGAAGGGTGGAGAAAGAGGGACATCAAAGAGCTTCTGCCAGAATAAGACATGCCAAGACATGCCATGTGGCAATACACAGATTAATAGAAATGGATTGAATTAAGACGTAAGTGTTAGCCATGTGGCAATACACAGATTAATAGAAATGGATTGAATTAAGACGTAAGAGTTAGCCAATAAGAAGCTAGAGCTAATGGGCCAAGCAGTGATTTAACAAATACGGTTTCTGTGTGATTATTTCGGGTGTAAGCTAGCCAGGCGGCCAGGAATCAACAAGCGACCTGTGCTATTACAGCCTTCCAAATACTTATCTTTATTATTATAAAGTAATATAGCCTTAGATGTCATCAGAGAAGCTCCCCTCCCCAGCAGACAGTGGTCCATACTGTGACTCAGAAGTGACTAAAGAGAGTGACTGCAGGATACTCAGCCCTAAACAGATATCTGCATCACACATTTTTCTCCAGTGCTAGAGAGTGGAAAGAGCTCTATGAAACAGTATCTTTTGGAACCAAAATGGCTGGTGTGGTCACAAGCTCACAGCAGCCATGACTTCCTGCACAAGACCTGGGTAAGATCAAGCCAATTCACATGCCAGTATGCATGGGAGCTATTGGTAGCTGATGACTTCTCAGAAGGGAGATTCATCATTGTGAAGAACTGTGGAAATGTTCTTGGGGATGTCTTCATACCCCTGTACATACAGGGAGTGTGGACTCCGTGGATTATTATTTTTAAAAAGAGAGAATTCGAAGTTTGAAAGAGGGGCATGGAGGGAGTCCAGGAGGGATGGGGGGGTTGGATATGATCAAAATACATTGTACATATGCATGAAAGTCTAAAAGAATAGACTTTGTTCTTATTTAAATATTGCTATATTCAAAAATAATATAGAGAGAGCTTTAATTGCACAATCAATATGAAACAATTGCAGCTTTGTAGGAATCATCGAAGTAGAAGATTCACAGTTTCCAGACACTCATTTAACAGTCCATAACAGCTCAATGCATTTATACACATACACACATAGATACACACATACACAATTGTTCCCTCTGCCCACACAATAATTTCTTAGTCTTCAAATATTTTGCCTGGAAACTTAAAAATACAGCTAAGCAACTCTAGAATTAAGGAGCACATCAAAATATGAGGAAAAGAACATATAACCAATTTTACACTTGGTTCCAGTTACAAGTGTAACTAATAATTGTCACACTTCCCTTGTGACCTGGAAGTTCCTTTAGACTTCCCTACTCTGATCCCTGGCTGTCATGATGCTGTGTCCCTTCCAATGAAGATGTCCTCCCTGTAGCCACATCCATGTCCCTGTCCCCAGCAGGCAAAGGTGCTTAAGGGATTGGGGTACTATAATCCCAAATCCTCTGTTCTTACCCAATAACCATAAAGATGGAGACTCTTGCCCTTTTTGCCATGACTTATCATTCTCTTCTTGCTCCTTGTGAGTTTATGACCCATCCTATTTCTTGTTTTATTTTGTCTGAATGTTTTTCTTTACACATGGAAAGCTCAGAGTTCAATTTGTTCTGTCTTGGCTTTCATGATTTTCCTTAGCCTAAAATTTCCAATTTAAAACAATCTTTTTTTATTCTTCTATTATAAGGCCTTTGGCTCTTGTTTAAATGGTTGACATGTAGGTAGCCTCCTCAAGTGTACTGGAGAAAAGATGGGGTCTGCAAACAAATACAACATGCATGCATACACAAATGAACACATGAGTAAATAACATAAGATGCAGGGACTAGGGAAACAGCTCAGATGGTAAAATGCTTGCCTTGAAGCATGAGGGCTTGTATAGGATACCCAGAACCCACATAAAAATAAGTTGGCATGGTATTGAACATTTTAATCCCAGTTCTGGGTATGTGGGGACAGGCAGATCTTCTGGCCTTGCTAGTCAGGTAGCCTATTCTACTTGGTGAGTTCTAGATCCATGAAAAACTCTTGTTTCAAAAGACTGATGTGGACAGTGGCTGTGGAATGACACTCAAGGCATATACTTCACCATTGACCTTCACTGGCATATACTCAAACCTATGTACTCCCATACAAATCCTTGCACACAAAGTTTTATAATAAAATGTAAAGTGGGAAGTTTCGGGTTAGACTGAAAAGTATCAAAGGTGACAATTTTAGGTAAGCAAGACTTTGTCATAGCATTGATTATATCAAGAAAGTGACCACCCACTACACAGAAACATCAACTATCACAAATACACATACGTCCTTTGCTCTGCATTATCCATAAGCAAAGAAGACTGAACAACACTGAGGAAGCCTTCAACAGAGTATCCCACATCTTTAGGATGGTGCACACTTGCCAAGGCAGGGATGGTTCCTCAGTAAAACCCAGGAATCTGGAGAACCCATTAGAAAAAATTCTTCCTAGGACTCCTTCACAATCCTCTTGAGATTCTGTGCAAGTAGACACTAGAGTTGCATGAAGAATATAATCAGGCTGAGACAGAGGACAGGATGCTGGTCCCTGGTAAAGACTCTGAGATAGTGGCAGCAGACTGTCTTTCGAACCATGTTTACTAGAAAGGCGTGGGAAACACTGCATCCACCAGTCATCCTAAGAACATCTGCCAGTCATCCTAAGAAGGCTAGAACCCATTCAGCAGCCACTACCAAATCACAGGTCCTATCCTCTGAATCATACAAGTCTAAACTGGCTTCCCAAGAGTAAGTGGAAATTGACTTTAGGCTTTATCTTTGTTGTTTTCTATCATAATTGCTTTTCAGGTTGAAAACAATATAAACCTCAACAGCTCTTCCCTTAGGAAAGACATTTGTGGTGACTTCACAGTGTCATTTTCACATGGGACATCTCTCTTTTACTAAATGCTCTACCAAGGAAAGCGGGTGCTGCAGAAATGCCTACAGACAGTAGCCTTTCAGTTATAAAGCCAATGTAAAGCGCTCTTCCGGCCTCTCTTCCGGCTGTGGGATTCGGTTGCTGTTCCCTGTTCCAGCAGAGGACTGTGATCTGTGAGTCTACCCCTAAATAAATAACCCTCCATTATACTCAATTCTGAGCTAGTATGAGATTTCTTTTTAGCGTCAGTGGGGGGTGGTTGGATTAACCCTTTCCATCTTTATGATATTTTTTTTCTCACAAGTTGGTTTCCTGGAAGGATGTTGCAAGGGAATTAGACACAAAACAAGCAGACCTAAGAAGAAATGACCAAGAGAACTACCGTCAGTGACAAATGCCACTTCTATGCCATGAAGATATTATGATCCTGTCATTTACTAGGGTCAAGTCAGCAAGTCAGAGGAAACCTTGAAAAGTTGAGATACTATCTCCTGCTTTATCCTGGTGCCTCTGCCTCTGGCACTAGATTTGCTGATTTCCCTGCCTGTAGGTTCAGTTCTGCATCCCAGTGTCCCCTCCTCTCAGCCTCTGTCATCAAGACTTGGAATCCAGCAGATTTCAGACCCCAGATCCATCACCCAGCCTCATCTATTTGTCCCTACATCTGTTTCCACTGTCACTAGTGACACCAAGTTATCTGTTCCTGGGTTTGTATGTCAGAACTCTGAGTGGTTCACTAACTTCTCTGCTCTGGGTAGCAGAAGGATAAAATCAGGTCGTTGGCCTGCCTGAGCCTTTATATGAAGACTCTGGAGAAGAAACTGCTTCCCAGTTCATAAATGCTGTGGCAGAACTCTGTAAATGGAGACTGTTCGTTTCCCAGCTGCCCAGACCTGAATAATCACACAAAACTGTATTGATTACAACACTGTTTGGCTGATAACTAAGGCATATTTCTAGCTATCTCTCACATCTTAAATTAACCCATTTCTATTAATCTATGTATCACCATGAGGCTGTAGCCTACCAGTAAGGTTCTGACCTGGTGTCTTTCTCCTTCAGCAGCTACATGGTGTCTCCTTGACTCTGCCTACTCTCTATATATATCTCTGTTCAGATTCCCCACCTGGCTGTACTCTGCTAAGCCACTGGCTGAAACAGCTTTATTCATCAACCAATAAAAGCCACATACATACAGAAGAACGTCCCACATCAGAATTCCATTCTTCCTGGCAGTGGTTGCCATTTCATTGAATCTAGCCTACTTGAGGCTGTATGTATTCTTGTCTTCCCTGTCTTCAAACCAGTAATCCTCCCTTGGAGACCTTTTCACCCTTTTGCATTTGTTCTGATCAGCATAGATAGTTTCAGGACAGCTAGAGCTACACAAAGAAACCCTGGCTCCAAAAAATAAATTTAAAAAAAAAAAGACTCTTTCACCAAGACATAAAGTATCTTCACAAGCTCCAAGAACCAGGATATAGACATCTTTAAGGGGCATTTCTATCTATCCTCTTCTCTAAATTTCCCTAGTTGCAAAGTACATCCATAAAAGGAGTGTGTATGTATGTGTGTGTACATGTGTGTGTACACACGCAAGAATGTGTGTGTATGTATGTGTTGTGTACTCATGCATGCATGTGCATGTGCTTATATGTGCACCTGTTTACTTGTATGTGAGTGTACACATGTGCATGTACATGTGGAAGCCAGAGATCAATGTTAGATGTCTTCTTCAGTTGCTTACACAGTGTAGATTTTGAGACAGAGTCTCTCACTGAACCTGGACCCAAACATTGGCTATACTGGTTAATGAGCAAGTTCCAGGTATTGTCCTATCTTGACTCCCTAGTTCTGGAATTAAGGCACCTGGGGCAGTGCCCAGCTTCTTACCCGGATGCTGTGTGTCCAAACTCTAGCCCTTCTGTTTGTACACCAAGCATCTTACTGACTGTGCTCTCTCCCTGTCCCAAAGTTATGTCCTTCTACACTATACTAAGCCATGGAATTATCCTCTCACTGAATCCTTATTGTGATCCATCATCCTGCCAGAAGTTCAGGGCTTCTTACTACCTGGGCATTCATCTGAAAAGCTGGCTTCTGCCAGTTCCATCTCCAGGGTCTTGCTACAGGCTAAAGTTTTTTGGTAATCATACAGTTCTCTAAGAACTGACAAGCTACACCTCAAGTCCAAGCCAGGTAGAATGGCTTCTATCCCCCTCAGCCCCAGGATCCAGCATCAAGAATTATCAGAACCATCCCTCCGCCTCTCCTCTCTCTTACAGCAGCCCCAAACTTGGCTAGATCTGATGGCAAGCCAGAAAGAACACAGAGTGTGAGGCTGCCCTTCGCCTGTTTAAGCCGTGATCCAGGACCAATCCATCCTTACACTGCCTTCTAGAGAGTGGCCACGTGGTTGTTTCCAGTCTCCTCTCTGGGTCTCCTCTCTGGGATCCGGGGAAATCACCTGGGAACGTTTTTCCTAACAAACTTGGTCTTTTATTTTTTAATGTGGCTTAATTCGGCTTACTGCATCAGTGGAGAAACTTAATATCTGGGTAAAGAAACCTTCCAGTCATCTCTAAAAGAAACTCTATACCCATTAGCAATTATGCGTTGTTCCCTCTTCTAACATTTAGACATCAGCAATATATGTTCTCTCTGTGTAAGTGTTTAATCTTGGAATTTAATATAAATGGAATCATATAGAATATGACTGACTTCTTTCACTTTATGTAATGTTTTCAAGGTCCATCCCTTTTATAGCATAATTCATTGTGTTGTACTTACTTTGGGGCAAATACTATTCCTCATGGTTATACCACATGACTTTCCCACTCATCAGGTCATGGACATTTGGGTTGTTTCCATCTTTTGGCTATTGTACATCACATTGCTATGGACAGGACTGTGCAGGTTTTCATACGAATGTCTTTTTAGTTTTCTTGGGAATCATATGGTTGCACAGAAAAGCTACGTTTACCTTTTTGCATAATCTAATCTAAATGTAAAGGATGCTGTCCAGATGAACATGTAGCTGGACTGGGGAGAACCGATTGGGCTTTCTGCATTCCAGAATTATTCTCCCTTCCCCCACAGCCTGCCAAGACCCTTTGGTCCTCCAGTACACTGTATCAGATGATCTGTTTCTGGCCTCTTTAACTCCGGCTGGCCCATAAGTCACTCTGTGGCAGAGGTTATGTATTTCCAGACTTCTTTTTGGTAACCACGGCATTGGGTGCTCAGCAGACATCAAATGAGCAGATAAGTAGATAAGTGAGTAGAGCCGACGAGATGGCTCAGTCGGTAAAAGTGCTTTCTGTGTTAGGTTAGTATTTTTATTGCTGTGAAGAGATACCATGACCAAGCCAACTCTTATAAAGAAAACAGTTAATTGAGGTGATGGTTCGCTTAGAGTTTCAGAGGTTCAGTCAATTATCATTATGGTGGCAAGCATGACAGCCATGACATGCAGCATGACAGCCCGCAGACAGACATGGTGCTAGAAGAGAAAGTCCTACATCTTGACTCAGAGGCAACAGGAAGTTTACTGACTGTCACACGGAGGAAGGCTTGAGCAAAAGAGACCTCAAAGCCCACCCCACAATGACACACTCCCTCCAACAAGGCCATACCTCCTACTAGTGCCACTCCCTTTGGAGGGGTCATTTTCTTTCAAACCACCACACTGTGCAAGCCTGACAATATAAGTATCATCTCCAGAGCCCATGGTATAAGGAGAGAACGGACTCTCAAATATTGTCTTCTGACCTGCATTTGTATTTTATGGTATAAATGTATACATTCACACTATCATCATTATTATCATTACCATAATAATGATAATTTTACATTTTTAATTTTTTAACTTTAAATTAAATTTTTAAATTATTGATTAAACTCACTAAAGCATTATTCCCTTAGTGTATTGTTGCTTGTTTAACAAGTACATGATTTGTTTCTTACATGATGTTTGAATATTAAATGTCTCCCCTCCATAACCATGTTTTCAGTACTTGCTTTCTAGCCAGTGGGGGTATAGAAAATTGTAGGAACTTTAGGGGTGGAGCCTAGAAGGAGAAAGTAGGTCACTGGAGACAGGCCCACAAGGCCATGTATATTATCACTGTTCTTTTCCTGTAGTACTCTCTGCTTCCTGTCTGCGGTGATGTGAGCAGGTCCTGCCACACATTTCAACCACCACACTACTCTGCCAAGTGACCATGAGCTGAACTGTCTAAAACCATCTTCCCTCCCTCCAGCTGTTTCTTTCAGAACTTTGGTCAGAGTGATCAATAGCTAATACACTGTAGGCTGCTCACAGGTTGCTGCTGATACGGCAGCTCATGTCATCTGACATAAGACACACGACGCATCTTCAGAAAGCCATAAACCCCACACACCCCGAAAACCACAGCAATCTCTGCTTCACAACAGTGCATTTAACTTGTTTTTAAACTCAGTGAGCACCTTTGAATAGGTCTCTGTTCTGAGCACAGAGGTTTATTATCTCAGACAAAATACCACCTCGGTTATCACTGACAAGTAAAGCTGAGCACCTTGTCTGGATACATGGGTTGTGTTGCATCTCCATTGTTCAGAGTTCCTGGGTCTGACATTCTTCCAGGCTGCTTCTGTGGAATGATTAGTGCATCTCGGAATAGTAAAGAGGGTGCAGTTAAAGTCTGAGACGGCCGTGAACTCAGCCCTCCTGTCAAATACTGTATGTTCTTCAGTAGTAAGATCCTTATGGCTCGAGGCTTTGTTGGCAGCAGGTGTTATCTAAATGCAGTGCCACGCCACCAAGAATCTATGCACAAAGGGATTCAGTGTGCAGCTCCGGGAGCCTCTGTGTCACTGTGCTGAGGAAATCTCTTTTTTTTTTCTCCCTGTAAATTCTCCCTTGATGTTCAAAGGCTGAGAATGAATATGACCAAATAGCAATTAAGCCATAATGATCTCAGGATCATGTGACGTGATGACTTGGGAAGCTGGTCTGCTCCTGAACGATAAACTGAGAGGAACTCAAGGGGAGGAAACATATTTTCTGAGCAAGAGAGATGCTTTGGCTCCTTGGGCTGCAACCAGAAATCGAATGCTCCCTTCCTTCTAAACCAGTCTTCTCTCTGGACTTTCCACTTTTGCTGACAGTTAACTCGGAAACCTGGGATCAGTAACAGTGCGTTCCTCTCTCGTACACCCGGCATGAGTAACAGTGTCCCGTGCACCAGCACAGCTTCACTAATCTATTTGTGTGTGTCCCCCAGCCCCTCTCTTCTGCTCACGTTTAGTGAAGCAGTTTTCTAGCTGGCTATGTGCTTCTGTCTTCCTCCCCCTTTAATTTATGCATCACCCTCCTCACACACAGGCTAATACTCAGTTCAGAAACTGCAAAGAGCATCCCTCCAGATTTCCCCACAGACACTTACCTGACTACGACATAGCAGACTTACCTTTCTTTGCTGCAGCTAAAACGAACTCTTAGGATCCCCCTTTGTATCTGTTACCTTTTCTCATTTCTGCGAGCAAATACACAACAAAGAGCCACTGAATGGAGAAGCTCATGTGGCCTCACCGTCTGAGGGGATTGTCCATGATCGCATGGAAGGTATGAAGTATGTGACATGTTAGCAAAGCAGGAAATGGGGGCTGAAAACAGGGCAGGACTATTAACCTCGAGGCTCACCCTCCCCACAGTGACCCATTTCCTCCAGCTTGGCTGCCTTCTAAGACTGTCACAACCTCCACCCCAGGCAGAGCTGCCAGCTGGAGACAATATCCTCAAATATGTGAGCTGTGGGGGACATTTCATATTCAACACGCGGCACCCAAACACACTCCTGCCAGCTCCAGTGCATGTGTGAGTAAACCATGCAATGAGGAAACTGAACACAAAGGAAAAGTCAGTACAGACTGCAGTGTCCCCATACAAGAAGAGAAGCAAGCGGCGAAGACCTGAGAGGGCAGAGAAGCCCTGAAGCTTGTCCAGACCCAAGAAACACAGAGCTGATCCTACAGACTTCCCACCAGCTAGGCATTGCCTAAGGCTGGGGTGGGTATGGGTCAGGGAAGGTAAACTATAAACTGTAGCAGCCTGTGGCCTCTGTGTGGAGTCCCAAGGAATCCTGGACCACTCAAAGGTCTAGAGCTATCAGAAGCAAACAGTCTAGGCAGAGGATAGCCGGATCGGGATGGGGCAGAAATGCAAAGGACAAGGACCCTGGAGGCTTTAGGAGAACATGGTATGGCCTGACGCAAAAGGCCAGTGCTGAGGAAAGAACAGCCCCTCAATTCCATAGAGGTTTCCCATGGACTGAAATATTCCCTGGGCCCACAAGACACTTTAAATTCAGACTCAGGGAGTTTACAAAGCTCACGAAGTCACAATGAGCAATTGCTGGGGGAGGGGAGAGGCTTCGGGAGATCTGCCTGCAAGTTGTGTAGGAACCCCAGGGATGCGATTTTTGTAAACCATCGCCCATGCTGTGTGAGGCCTTTTGAAGATACTGCTGCCAGGGTCTCCCATGGTCCTGTGAGCAACCCTAATAAGCTCACTGGCTCACCAAGCCAGGCTTATGCAGAAAACTTTCTCCTTCTGTCATCAGGGCCCCTCTGGCACACATAAATGTCTGTTCATTTTTCCTCATGAAAAGTTATGTGACCTTTCACCAATTGTTCAAATCTTGAATATCTTTCACAGTCCAGCTCAGAATCGTCAACAAGCTTTTGCTAACCAGCCCATACTCACACACAAAGATGTGGGATCACAGAGAGGGGGCCAGCTGATGGGACCAGACACTTTGCAAATGGCCCAGAGCATTTCTAGTCTCGACCATGGAAGACAAGTCTTGAAGAATATGGACGGGCCAGCAAAGCAGAGGGCACAACAGCCGGATCGCAGTGGGTGAGCAACATGGGAGGCTCAGGAGACGGGACTCAGGCTGTAACAGGAAGGCCATTTGTTTGTCCCAGCTGCCCAGAACTGAAATCATCACACAGAAACCATATTCATTAAAATACTGCTTGGCCCATTAGCTCTAGTTTCTTATTGGCTAATTCTTACATCTTAATTTAACCCATCTCCATTAATCTGTGTATCACCACAAGGTTGTGGCCTACCAGCAAAGCTTCATCTATCTCTGGCAGTGGTGGGTCTATGGTGTCTCCTAAATCCACCCTTCTTTCTCCCAGCATTCAGTTCCATTTTCCCCACCTACCTAAGTTCTGCCCTATCAACAGGCCAAGGCAGTTAATTTATTCATTAATGCTAATCACAACACACAGAGGGGAATCCCACATCATCAGCTTCTTCATAAGAATGAAAGTCCAGTATCTAAATTTCTAGGGAAATGCCAATCAAGTTCCTAGAAAGCAGTGCAACTTTTTTGCATAAACGAAATAACCAGATATACAATCCTGTGAATTAGTACCAAAGGGAGAAAAATGGACAAGTGAACTCATGCTGCAGCCTGGGAACAGGCCAGGAACCAGCAAAGGACTACAGCTTAAGTCAGGCTAGCCAAGCAAATGGTCATATACTGACCTCCACCTGAGGCTGGAGGCTAAAGCTGCCTGACCCCGAGCAGAGCCTCTTAGGGATCAAGAGATAGGAAATTTTGCCTCTGGGAGATACTTGGGAAAATGAGATTTTAATATAGTCTCCAAGGATGTTAGCTTGGAACAGTCCGTCAGAGATACAGATGGTAGAGCCGATATCAGAAGAAATGTTAGAAGTAAGGGGGAAAAAAACCTTTAAAACCAGCCAATCGCAGCAAAGCAGCTGTTGGGGGTTGTACCTTATACTTTCAACATTCATACATTGAAACTTTAACTCCCAATGCCTCAAATTAAGACTTGTGGTAGGACCTTTAAAGAAGCTGATTGCATTAAAATGAGTGGAGACATTCCTAACCCATTGTGCCTCATTATGTGGGAAGGAAATTGACATATAAAGGGCGATAACAGGGGCACAGAAAAAAAGAAGAGCACATGAAGACAGCATAGAAAGACTGTTAGCTGTAAGCCATAAATCACACTGACACCTTGATGTCAGGGCCTCTCGCACAGGAGGAAGTACATTTCGGTGTCTGAGTCCCAGTCTGGGGCATTTTTCCAGAGCAGCCTCAGGAAGCTCAGTCTACAGGAGGTGACTTCATTTCCCCACCTAGAAATCAATGCTGGAACATCCACGGATGCTCTCTTAGAGATAAATAGCAGGCATGAGGGAGAGGGGTACTGGAGAGTGGTTTGTCCACAAACGAGATGATACAGTTGTGAATTAACATCCAACCAAAGCCCACACTAGAGTAAGTGAGGGAAGAGAGGAGGCTTCAGTGGTCTTGGCTCTTGGATATGAGAAGCTGGCTCAACTTGACAACAGATTCCTCTGCAGTTATGTCTAGAGCATCCTCGTGACTGGCTTCATTAAAATTCTTCAAGTATTCCATACGATGTACTGTCTTGTGAGAAACCCCACTGGAAGGTACAATTGATGGATTTATTGAAAGGTTTATTGCCAAAGTTTAGAACTGCAATCTTCTCCTACTTATTTAGAAATATATTGCTGCACTTGGGCCAAATATGACAACATTCTGGCAGGTATTAAGAAAGTAATTAAAAGATCTGGGCTTAATTGGGTTAATTGCCTGCTATAACTGTCTGGAGACCTATTCAACCAAGATCTCCTCCTCTCTGCCTCCACCCCTACTCCAACCACTCTGTGTTTACCTATGGGTAATACAGCCAAGTCCTAAGGACACTGAAGGACTGGGAAAAGAAAACAATTGCTGAGAATTTTGTCACTCTAAGTCTGGCCTTAAAGGCCCATTTCCCTCCTTATAAAGCTCTCAGATCCTGTTCCACCTCAGGGGAATCCAGTGTCACCAGTGAGAGAGAAACAGGGTTTCAGAGGAGGCTGGTGTGGATTGGGGTGAGTGAATGACAGAAGATATAGATGAGTAGAGAAAATGGGAACAAATTAGAGAACAAGAAGCAGACAAGGGGGCTGGAGAGATGGCTCAGAGATTAAGTGCACTGGCAGCGCTTCCAGAGGTCTGGAGTTCAATTCCCAGCAACCACATGGTGACCATCTATAATGAGGTCAGGTGCCCTCTTCTGGCATCCGTTAAGATGAAGTCATTTAGGTTAAGCCGTAACCAGTACAACTTGTTGTTTTAAGCTTTTTATTGATTCTTTGTGGATTTCACATCACGTTTCCAGATCCCACGCCTTCACATCTGCCCTCCGCCCTTGTAACCTTCCCCTTCCAAAAAATAAAATAAAATTTAGAAGAAAAACATCAAAAAAAGAAGCAAACAAACAAAATTCTCATCTTGAAAGGACACAGTGAGTCACACGGCATACCCTGTAATCCATTCTTCCAAGTGTTCATTGCATTGAGTCGTTGGTCTGGTTTGAGGCCTCTGGCTTCTGCTACACCTTTGCTACTGGCCCTCAGTGGGATCCCTCCCAGATATCCTGCTGTTGTCCGGTGTCATGGAGATCCTGAAGCTTTGGATCTACAGATCTGGCCCCTTCACATGCTCCAACAGCTCACAGACGAGGTGGGATAACTGATAGCCCTGGTTCTGGGCCTGAGTGGGTTGGTCAGCCCAAGCTATTCCTCATTGTCACCGCCAGGGTTAGTCCCCTGGCACTGCCCGGGCTAACTCAACCAGTGCAGCAGGCAGCAAGAATTGGGGCCAATGCTCCTGTTCTCATGCCCTCAGGGCCTGCTCACCTGCACCCACATCGCAAGGGCCAGCTCCACTCTTTTGCCCAGGGTCCATTCTCCCAATTGCTGCAGGGGGTAGGGGGCAGGGGGTAGGAGGGCATCTTTCCCTCACACATGCCACAACATGGCAGACGGGAGTGGGTGAGATCAGCTCTCACACCCTCAAGGCAGGCTCACCTGCACCTCTGTCAACAGAGTCAGCTCTATTGTGCTCCCTACATGAGGTTCAGGATCTGCTCTCCCTTAGGATACAGCCAGAGATGGGCAGGACCAGCTCTCCTGCCTGCCACAGGTGGTGAGGAGTCAGAGGAGGGCATCTCTTCCTCATCCACTCCACCTCATGGCAGACAAGGGTTGAGACCAGATCTCCCACACAGGTTTGCGAGGACAGCTAACCCACATCCACACCACCAAGGTCAGTTCTACTGTGCTGCCCAGGTGAGGTACGGGCCTCTTCTCCCAAAAATTGGATCTCTTAAGAAGAGGAGAATTTGGACACAGGCACAGAGACATGGTCTTAGAGTGATAACTTCCATTAGCCAAAGAATACCAAAGGCTACCAGAAGCTGGAAGAGGTGAGGAAGGATCTTCTTAGAGACTTCAGAAGGTGAATGCCCCTTCTGATATCTTCAGTGTGGACCCCGAGACTCCAGCACCCAGAAAGAATGTTTATTCTTTTACTGTTTTGACTCTGGTGCTGGCTATGTGCAAAGCATCACATCCGTCTGCGCTCTATGCAACCACCATACAGTTCGTGAACCGAGCAAGGGGCTGGAGATTGAAACACACAAAGTCACAGAGACAGAGAGACACAGGTCATCCTTGATGCCAGAATGCCCCAGGAATACCCCCTTTATTGTGTCCCGGGGCAGCTTATATGAGGATAGCTGTAGTAGGAGGTGTGGGCTGCTTGTCATCCCCAATTTGTAGTAAAAGGAACAGGCTGTGTCCTGCCACCTGGCTAGCCTACACTCGAAATAATTACACAGAAATTGTATTAATTAAATTACTTCCTGGCCCATTATATCTAGCCTCTTCTTGGCTAACTCTCACATCTTGCTTTAACCCATATCTAGTAATCTGTGTATCACCACGGGGTCGTGGCTTACCGGGAAAATTCTAACCTACATCCATCTCAGGCCAGAGATTCACGGCATCTGCCACACTGCCTTCTTCCTAGCATTCCATTCTGTCTACCCCGCTTACCTGATCTCTGCCCTATCAAAGGGCCAAGGCAGTTTTCTTTATTCACCAATGAAAGCAACACATAGAAAGAAGGACCGCCTACACCAGATAGCCACGCCCCAGCCAAAAGCACCAGAAACCATTCCCCTGCCATCAGGAACTCCTGAGGGTCTCGTGCTCAGAGCAGCTGTAGGCACTCAGAGCAGGAGAAAACAAGTTGTTTACAAGAAATTCAGGATCTGGGGGTTCACAGCTCCCAACAGCTATGGTAGCCCAACAAACAAATACAAGGAGTGTGATAAAGCATTGAACCCAGCTTCCCACCACCCAGGATACTTCCATTCCAAGTACCTCATGGGAAACATATCTAAATTCATAGACTAGTTTGACAGTTGCTGCTCTGTCTATAAGGAGCTGAGACTAAGTGGCTGGAAATAAACTGTGAAGCGATATCATGACAGAGGGCTTTTATTTCTCTTGTTGGCTAGCTCATCGCTGAATCAATGTGTTGATGGACTGATTAATTAGTCTCAAACACTTACATGTGGACTCAGGGTACACACTACTGCAGTGAGATAATTTGCTTTTTGAAAACAGAACAGTTGTTGATCAGAAAACTTAAACTAGGCATTTCATCACTGTCAAGGGAAGATGCAAATGGAGAAAGGAGAAGGAGAGATAGAAGGAGAAAGACACACAAGGAAGAGTACCGTCGTGGTTTGAGTGAGAACGGCCCCTGACCTGAAGCTGCAAGAATAAGGGTCCTGAATGGTGAGGACTGGGCATGAGAAATAACAAAGACAAGAGCAATAGCTGGGACCAAGAAGACTTTAAGTTGATGACTTATGCCAAGCAAGTTTAATTAGAAGTACAGTATCCCAGCTGGGTGGTGGTGGTGCATGCCTTTAATCCCAGCACTCAGGTGGCAGAGTCAGGTGGATTTCCATTAGTTTGAGGCAAGCCTGGCCTACAGGAGGTAGTTCCAGGACAGCAAGGACTGTTACACAGAGAAACCCTGTCTTGAAAAACCAAAAAGAAGGAGGAGGAGGAGGAAGAGGAGGAGGAGGAGGAGGAGGAGAGGAAGAGGAAGAGGAAGAGGAAGAGGAAGAAGAAGAAGAAGAAGAAGAAGAAGAAGAAGAAGAAGAAGAAGAAGAAGAGAGTGTCCTATATACTATGTGTAAGATTGCAAGATAAGAAATAGTTAAGGCCAGCAGAGCTAAACAGACAGCATTGGCAAAAAAAAAACACAGGATATCTCAGACACAACTCCTTCAGAACTGAAAACCACAGGCCAGGGGGAGAAATCAGGTCTCCCAAAACCACAACCCTGACTCCTCTGAGGCAATGGCTCCAGCATTGTCAAGTCTATTCCTCAATAAAAACACAAAGTTGAATTTTTTTTGTCCTTTTATTAGAGTCTCTGAGAAAGTCTTGGGTCAGACTGGTCACAGGCCCCCACAGGCTTATGATCCCCAGTTGGTAGAACTGTTTGAGAAGGAATAGGAGGTGCAATTTTGTTGGATGAGGTGTGTCACTGGGGGTGTGCTTTGAGACCTCAAAAGCCCATGTCATTCCCACTTAGTTCTTTATGCCCTGTGTTTGTGTATTAAGACGTAAGCCCTCAGCTACTACCCCGGTGCCATGTATGCCTGCCCACTGCAATGTTTCCCACCATGATGGTCATGAACTTGAACCCTCTGATACTATAAGCCCCAAACAAACTCTTTCTTCTATAAGTTTCCCTGGTCATGGTATCTTATCACAGCAATAGAAATGTAACTAAGGCAAGAACCATGGGATAGCAGAAGCAGAAACTAGAGTAACATATTATCAAGCTGAGGACCATGGTGGAGTACAGCAACTCCTAAAGCAGAGAAAGCACAGGACTCTGAAGAGCTCTGAGAGGATCCACAATGCACTCCCACCAGCAATGGAAGAGTATTCCCCTTGCTCCGTATCCTGACCAGCATGAGCAGTCTCAAAAACTTATATTTTTGATCTTAGCCATCTGACAGTTGTAAAATGGAATCTTGGGGTCTTTTTGATTTACGCTTCTTGATGGCTAAGGATGTTGAAGCCCAATTGTCATCAAAGGAGCTTCATTCAGCAACTGATGGAAACAAAAGCAGAGACCCACAGTCAAACATTAGGCAGATCTCAGGAAATCCTATGGAATAGGAGAAGAAAGGACTGTGGGAACCAGAGGGGTCAAGGATACTACAAGAAAACCCACAGAATCAAGTAACCTGTACTCATAGGGTGATGTGGGATTCCCCTCTATATGCTGTGAATATCATTGGTTAATAAAGGAACTGCTTTGGACCTATAGCAGAGCTATAGGGAAACAGAGCTAGGTAGGGGACACTAAACGGAAGGCTGAGAGGAAGGAGGCGGGGTCAGAGAGAAGCCATGTAGCCCCCTGCCAGAGACAGACACTGGGAACTTTACCCGGTAAGCCACCCATCTCTTGCTTGGTCTAGAGTATAAGGCTAGGGAGGGTTAACTGAAGGGAGCTTCAACCATATAGATATAGGGAAGTCATCATCTGTACACATTGAAGACTTTCTAGTGGGGCTGCTTTGGGGTCACCCATACTCTCTTAGGGAAGCCTCTAACCAATATTCTATAAGTAAACCAATAAACTCACAGGTTCCCCAGAGTGAACTGTGGTGGAACTGTACCTTGGTTTGTCACTAGGACCTTACAAGGAGAGGTAGGTGTTGTTGCCCTCTCCCAGAGAAAGGAATTCTCACAACAGGGTATGAAATTCATATAAAATAACCCATACAATTACAGTTTTTGTGCCTGACACTTGCTAGATGACTGACAAAGATGAACTTTTATTGTTATTGTCCATGCAGAATGTAAACAAATGCACAACAAAACATCTATCACCTTAAAAGGAATAAGAAATCATTTACTCTGAAATGAAATTTGAGTATGGCCCATACATTAGTCAGGGTTCTCTAGAGTAACATAACTCATAGAATGAATCTCTCTATATGTATATAGAAAGGAGATTTATTAGAATGACTTACAGGCTGTGGTCCAGCTAAACCAACAATGGCTGCCTATGAATGGAAGGCCCGAGAGTCCAATAATTGCTCAGTCCACAAGGCTGGAAGTCTCAGGTGGTCTTCAGTGCACACCAGAATCCCAAAGAAGTAGGCTCTAATGCCAGTTAAGGAGTTGACTTGCTAGTGAGGTGAAAGCAAGCAGGCAAAGACCAAAATCTACCCTTTTTCAGGTCCTTATATAGGCTTCCAGAAGAAGGCATGGACCAGATTATAGGTAGGTCTTCCCACCTCAAAAGATCTGGATTAAAGTTATATCATCCCATTTCAAAGATCTGGAGTAGAATTATATCTTCCCACTTCAAATTAAGCAAAAATCCCTCACAAGTGTGCCCTGCCCATTTGGGGGTTCTGGTTAATTCCAGATGTAACCAAGTGAACAACAAAAAATAGCCACCACAGCCCAGAATCCACAGATATAGGTTATTCCAAATTCCATGTTCTAATGTGGAGGCAGTTTCATGAAGTCGTATAGTTTTATTTAACAAAATCATAAATAAAGGCGAGTTTAAAATATACTAGTCAATATATCAAAGAAGAAAATGTAGCAAGATGAAGGAAGTGGAGTGTTTATCTAGGTTGTACTATTATCAATAAAAATTTGGGAGTCAAATATCAGGGTGAAAACCTGATATATCAAAGAAGCTACAGAAGAGTGACCAGGTGACCTTCTCTCCATGCTTCACAGATGAAAGAGACCATGAAAAATCCAAGTCTCTCCCTCCTCTTCCCTGTTTGTTCATCTTCTTTATCCAAATTTCGGATTTCTCTATGGATAATTCTAGTCAGCTAGTGGCTGACTCTGTCCCCTAATTCAAAGTTAACTTTATTAACACAGTCTGGTAGTATCACAGTGCAATCAAATATCCTGCAACATTTCCCCCTTTTTTTTTTTTTGACTAAATAAAAAGGAAAAGTTTTAACTCTAAAAGAGTAAAACTACATACATTGAGAACAATTATCAGGAAAGAATTATCTTCACAATGTCCAGTCCCTTTGTATTTGGCAAATTTGGAGAAAAATACTCTATTATCTATCCTATCTTGATGAATCCAAAGTTTTATATCTAAACCTCTTTCTACAATAACTTGTATTACCAGCCTAAAATATTCTATTGTACCTTAAAACATTTTCTTAGATAAACAACTTAAGCTTTTATGTCTCTCAGCCTTACAAACTTTAAATCTCTTTTGGAAGTTCTTTTCTGAATTTGGCAACAAAGAATATGATATGACTATCTAGTCTTCAGCCTCCATCAGAGACCTGAGAAGGATGAAATATTACAGAAAATACAGAGCAAACAACTTCCAAAACTATGTAAATGACAGAGACAGCTGGCTGCACAGACAGTCATCCAAGCTTTCTCTGCTACATTGAGGCATCCATATCTGGCCTATAGGCTTAGAATACCTGACAGACTTTTCTGTGAAACAGGGATTCTGAAGGACTATTCTTCCTTGTCTTGGTAAAGTTCAGCAGTCACCTTCTTTCCTGTCCCTTTCTTCAATTTGGACAGAATACTGTCAGCAATCGAGGCAAGGACAGTTTCTTGCCTAGTGGATAACTTTGCTAAAATGAAAGCAACTCCATATGTAGGGTCTTCAAGGCCCATCTGTAAGCAGAGTCTGTGCTTTCATTTCCCAGCCACCCAGACCCGAATAATCACACAGAAACTGTATTAATTACAATACTGTTTGGCCAATGGCTTAGGCATATTCCTAACTAGCTCTTACATCTTAAATTAACCCATTTCTATTAGTCTATGTATTGCCACATGGCCATGGCATTACCTCATTTTCTTCATGTCTTGTTTACTCCATGACTAGCTGGTGTATCTTTGAATCTCCCTGCTCTATATATCCCTGTTCTAATTTCCTGCCTGGACCTACTCTGCTAAGTCATTGTGCAGAACAGTTTTATTCATCAACCAATAAAAGCAACACATATACAGAAGGACATCCCACATCATCTCCCCTTTTTATCTAATTAAAAAGGAAGGTTTTAACTTTGCCATAGTAAAAATTACATATATAAAGCACTTAGCAAGCAAGAATTACAGTTACAATATTTATTCCATTTACATTTGTCAAAGAAAGGAAAATAATCTATCATCTATCCTATCTTTGTGAGTCTAAAGTTTTACATCTAATTAATCTTTTATCATAATTAAGGAAAACTATAATTATAACTTTCTAGTCTTCAACTCCATCAAAGATCCCAGAAGGATAAAATATTACCTAAGTAAACAGGAAGTGCATTGTACGCAACTTCAAAAATTCTAAAAATGACAGAGATATCTCACTGCCTGGACAGTCACCCAAAGTTCTTCTGTAATGTTGGGGCACCCATCTTTAACCTACAGGCCCATAATAGCTTGCAGTCTTATCAGTGAAGCAGGAAATTTGAAAATATGTTCTGCCTTGTAATGGCAAAGTTAATCAGTGCTTTCTTCTATGTCCTGCAAAATGTCTGGCAGCTTCTTCTGTGAAGCAGAAACCCTGAAGGACCATCCTGTCTTTTGGAAAGTACATCAGTCACTTTTCTGTGGGTCCAGCATGTCCAGTACATACAGCATACCATCAAGCAGTCCAGGCAAGAACAGTTTCTTGTTCAAATGGCTAGCAAACTCCATAAGGAGCTCCTTCAATGCCTGCCAATCTCTTGAAGAAGATTGGTATTGCCAGAAGCAAACATGTCTCACTGTCAAGAGAAGTCTAAGTTCTTAAAACATTCTAAATGCCATATTCTGTAGGTCTTTGAAAAGTTTGAAGAACACCTACCCATCTGAAATATATTTTTGTATATCCAGGAAACCTAACTAACATGACTACAGTTTGATTATTATAGATGACTACCTATTAATTCATAGTTTTAAATTATAGATTATATTTTAAATGTTTACACATAAACATAATACCTTAAACAAGAGTAGAAATATACATATAAAAGTTGGCCTTAAATTTGTATCAATAAACCAAAGTCCACCAATGTATTCATTTCTATATCATATCCCCTTTTTTTCTTTAGAAAGACCTTGACAGTGACCATTATTCATTTATAATCAACCCCCTTTAAATAAAAACAAGCATTTATAAATAATATTTGGGAATTTGGATATAGTTTTTTGGACTACTTCCTACTGATTTGTGATGCTATTAATCATGTCTTTCATAGGGTACTCCTGTATGGTTGGTTCATCTCAGCCAGCAGTCCGGAAATTGTCGTGGATGTTGAACCACTGGATCACTTCAGGGGGTTTTGTTTGATCAAACCATATTAGCCAGTAAGCAATATACAGCTTTCTAATCTCTGTGGAAACAAAAGCAGAACCTTTTCCAAAGTAACATGTCCTTAGACTTAAATTTCGAAGTCAAGATACCTTTAAAATAATAAGGTTTAGCTTAGCAGCCTGTACAATGAAATGTCCCTCTGTAGTTAGCTCATTCGCAGTCAAAAAATTCAAAGTAAACACAATAATATACATAATAAAGACTCTATGTATTTTCCATCTTTATGTGGATCTTTTTACTCTATTTCTTTTATTTTTATTTTTTAATTTTTGTTTTTTTGAGACAGGATTTCTCTGTGTATCTTTGACTGCCCTGGATCTCACTCTATAGACCAAGCTAGCCTTGAACTCACATAGATCTGCCTGCCTCCCAAGTGCCGGGATTAAAGGCATGTGCCACCACACCTTGCTGATCTATTTGTTTTTTGGAGGACTTTATCCTTTTTATTTTCTCTCCCAGGCTTACATATATCTTTAAACACAGTTTAGAGGGTTTTTTTTTCATATGAATCTGTCTTTACTATATATCTCTATCTTTTTCTGACCACATGAGTCTTTAATTTGCTAAATGATATGGCTAGGATTAAAGTTCAGCTTTTACAGATGGCTCCACTCCATTCCTTAGCTTTTTGAGAGTCTAGTTTCATGGTGGAGGTACTGGCAGGAGTCAGATTTATTGTCAAAACTCTGTGGAGTTTCTAGGTCCATGCCACCACCAAGAAGCCTGATGCTGGCTGCATATAAACACCTTTTAAGTGTCTGGTGACAGAGCCTCTTAAAAGAGCTGCAAGGTTTTTGCCACTAATGCTGAGTCAGGAAACCTCTCTTAAAGGAGCCATGCCTCTGCTTGCCTCTAGCAAACAGAGCCCACCAGAGAAAATGCTGCTACCAGGAAGCTGTACTTACCTCTGTTATTTTGTGTCTAGAATCCATTTTTTAAAGCTTTCTCAGGCTTTATGTTGGAATTCTTATCAAACGTTTGGGCATCATTTATAAATTGAGTCTACACTTTCATTTCCCAGTTTTACAAACCTGAATAACCACACAGAAACTATATAAACTACGCTGTTTGGCTAATGGCTTAGGCATATTCCTAGCTAGTTCTTACATCTTAAATTAACCCATTTCTACTAGTCTATGTATTGCCACATGGCCATTTTCTACATGTCTTGTTTTCTCAACGACTGACTGGCATATCTTTGAATCTGCGTACTATCTCTTTATATCTCTGTTTGGATTTCCTGCCTTCCTTTACTCTGCAAAGACATTGGCCAAAACAGCTTTATTCATCAGCCAACAAAAGCAATACGTATACTGAAGGGCATCATATATCACCCATCTGCAGTAGATTAGTGTTGCCAGGAGTAGATGTAGACGTATCTCACTGTCATGAAAAGCCTTATGTTACTAAAACATCTTAAATGCCATACTTAAGATGCAGGTCTCTGAAGTCTTTGAAGACTACCTATCTATCTAAAATCTATCTCTATTTGACCTTGAAAACACATCTAACATGACTAGAAATATAATTGTTATAGATGACTAACTGGTAACTTACATTTCTAAATTATCTATAATAGCTTTTAAGGACTAGAACTTTACATTTTTTAGATGAGCTGCATAGGTATAATACCTTAAACAAAAGTAGAAACATGTATACAGTATGCTGTAACAAAAATAGCTTTAAATTTGTATCAATATGCAAAAACCCATATCACTTTGAAGTTGTCCTGAACAGTTAGTTTATAGTCCAAAGCTGATCTTCGGGTGGTGTTTGTCAGTTTAGTGTTATCACTACAATCCAGATGGATTTTCATTGTAGGGCCCCATCATCTTCTTGGAGACCTCACAGATCACTGTCAGGAAGGGTCATGGTTTACTGCAGAAGACTTAAACATATTAATGTCATATGCAAAACATCTCTGAAAGGTTAAAGGACCAACAATCTGTTAAATACATCCAGAGTTACACAAACTTAGTTTCTAGTGACCTGCTTCAGACTCAAGCCCAAAATCACGCACAGGAAGCTAGATGAAGATTATTTCTAGAGTTAGTGCTCTATATAACCATTACTATCACAACAGTAGATTTAAATACATATTTAATAATCTTTTAATTTTGAGATTATGTATATACCTTAAGAAAAGTTTTAAAGACTCAAATGGAAACCAAAGGATAATAAGATTAATGACAACAGAATAGTCCCATAATTTTTGTTTTCTTCTGTACCTTACCAGATGTTCTTCTGGAATGAGACAGAGATTTTGGATTTTCCTTTAACAAGCATGCTTGGGTTTAGAGAAGAAGAGAGCAATGCTCCAACTCCAAAGATGGCTTTGATTTTTAACTAAAAAGACCGTTTGCCTTTTAAGTTTGCAGAGAGCAGCAAAGTCAAGCATTTCTCGATTTATGAAATTCTACCCTGCTGGAGGTGGGCTAAACCATTAGGCCTGTTTATTCTTTCTCTTGGGACATATTTTCTTCATGACTCATTCTTCTTCTCACTTATTGAGTTGTCTTTAGATTCCTTGGTTGAATGCTTTTATTTATTTATTTTTTTGGAAAAACGAAAAGAAAACCCTACTCCGACCCAAACTCTGGGGTGTTTCCATTTTTGGCAAGTTATATCTTTGTTAAAACAAAACAGTTTTTGGCAACAAAAAGTATTATCTTTTATTAATAATTGTCAGGGACCATCCACAACAAAAATACCTCTTGCCAGGGTAAAGGCAATATAGTAAAGAATATGAAGATGTGAATGAAAATAATAAAATGGAGAAACATATAGGATGGTATCGGGAGGGAATTCCAGGGAGTACTGAAAATTCACCCACGTTTAATTTCCAAATGCTTAAAATACCCCTGACCCCAAAAGGTAGGTAAGACAAAAGACTGCAATACCATGATTCAAGGAAATGAATATACCAATTGAAGATTGCAGGCTACATTCATAGTTAAACATTCTGTTGGTAGAATAAAACAAGTCATGCCTATACGTTAGACCAAAACATTTTGTAGGCAAATCCCTCCCTGGGTGGAATCCCAAGTTATCGCCGTAAAGGCAACTGGAACTTAGTTGGATCCTTAGACTTTTGTTTGAGGTAGGAACAGATCTACTTCTCTATTTTTGGAGCACAAGGTCTGGCAATTAGCCACACCTGTTGACAATAACCTTGAAAGAGCAGAACTCTCTGATTTATAACTAGGTGGGACCTTTGTTTTGAGGAAGAAGCACAATAACCTTGAAGGAACTAGAAACAAGTCCCAACTCTCTGACTTTTTGGTCAATGTGGAAACAGCCTCATAATTTTGGGCCTCCACAAATAATAAAACAAAATTCATCCCTGACCAAATAAATGGCATTTGCTAGTCTTACAAGTTAATTAGAATGAATGGTCACATGGCTTGATAAAGTATTGCCTCTCCTAATCAACAGGCCACTTCTTTTTTTTTTTTTTTTTTTTTTTTTCATTTTTTTTTTTTTTTTTTTTTTTTTTTTTTTTTTTTTTTTTTTTTTTTTTTTTTTTTTTTTTTTTTTTTTTTTTTTTTTTTTTTTTTTTTTTTTTTTTTTTTTTTTTTTTTTTTTTTTTTTTATTTTTGAGAGGTTTCTATTTTATTTTTTTTTCCATACATTGTTTTCTTTTATTTTTTCCATTCAAGAACATAATTAAAGATAAAAAAAAAATTTTTTTTTCCTTTCTTCCCCTTCTCCCGGTCCCCTCCCACTACCCCCCACCCCTCCTCCCTCCCCCTTCTTCCTTGAAAGAGGGCATGGTGCCCTGCCCTCAACAGGCCACTTCTATTTGAATCTTATCCTTATCAATCTTGATGGTTGCTTGGGTAGTGCTTCACCCCAGCCCCTGGCATCCATTTTGGAATGTCTGGGTGGAAACTTCCATTTCAAGCTCCCTCCCCTCAGAGATTCCTCAGTCCAGACTTCACCTCCAAGAAAGCCTGCCAAATGGTAACTCCTCCCAGAGAGGGTCAAGACCACTCCCACAGGCTATTTAAACTCCCCCCCAAGAACAAACACATGGTCTTCCTGGAGGGCCACCCAGGAGCACTGGCATCCATTAAACCTGGGCCTTTTCTAATTTGGTTTGATTTGGTCTGATTTGGATTATTGTGTCAACAGAGAGGCTTATTGGGCCAAAAATCTTTACATCTGTAGGCTCCACTGAGAGGGCTGTTTTTCCCACTGGCCCAGGGCCACATGCTGGAAAACACCCTCCTCCACTCCTGCTCTCTGCCAGGCTAAGATCGGCTTCATCTGGGTGAGTTCCCCTTTTTCAAGTTGCTGCCATTAGGACCCAGGGCCCATACTTTTGTAGGGTCGTCTGTTGAAGTCATGGGCCCATGCCAGACACCTGACTCCACCAGAAGGAGCAAGGCAATCCTTGACCTCCTGGGCCTCCTTCAGACAGGAGATGTCCTTCCAAGGATTTCCCACAGCCCTCTGTTTTTGACTCAAGAGTCTTATCACAGTGGACACATTGTGCTAAGGCTTTGAGTCCCAAGTCTCAGCATAGGCTTGTAATATGGGCACCTACGATTCGAAGCCAGATCCTCAAATGCCCTTGGACTGCTTCTTACAAAAAAAAATCCTTTTAAATTAGGGCTATCTGACACTGCATCCCTTAATGCCTAACGAGGAACAAACAAGCCCCCATATGCCCATGGTTTCTGGATGTTTGCTCCTCCTCCCCTTCCCCAACCCTGCTCCCCACTTCTCTAGCTGTTTGTTCTCTACAACAGATCCATTTTCCCCTGTCCTTCTCCACTAAAACCGTATAGGCGTTCCATCCTTGTTTCTGTTCTCTTGCAACACCTGCTAATCTGTTCCTTAATGAGACCACCTCTGTGCTTCACTGGCTTCTGCTGCCTATACCAGGGTTTTTAAGTTGGTCAGTTGATACAGGATTCTGAAAAAAGTTTTATCCGTCTGTCTGTTAAAATAATGTGGCCACACTGTTTTTCTTTTATGTCTGTGTGTGTATGTGTGTTTGTTTCTGTTGTGCCCAGATTTCTTGACACCCAAAGAGACCACCAGGGAGCTGGGACTTGGATGCAAAAGCAAGGTTTATTCCAAACGAGCCTAGGCATGGAACTTGTCCAGCACACTCAACACAGTTAGGGCTGGAGCAGCTGCCTTCAAGAGATTACAGGACTTTTTATAGACAATTTTTCAGGACCACCAGTTTTCACCTAATTTTCATACCCAGATCTTAATTGAGGACAGTAAATTCAAAAAGCATGATATCATTATGTAAATGAAGTATGGACATGAATATATTCTCAGTTGGTTCATTTCTATCTGTCCTTGGAGTGTGTAGATGAAGCATACTATGAACATATTTTTAATTGGTTAGTTCTTGGCTAATCTTGAAGCAGTTGTTATTGGCTCCTGCCAGATGGCCCTTGTCACGTACGAAGTGTTATTTTTTTAGCCTAGCCTAAGCAGTGTGGTTCAGTTGGAGACCATTTAGGTCACTCTGACACTCTGACCAGTTTTTCATTTCTCTCAGTTTCCATAGTATGCGTTTTTCTCTGTGTGTATGTGTGTATGTTTTCAGATCTGTAAAACTTGTAACTCCAGATTACAACAGCTCTGGAAAAAATGCAAACACGTGGGTAGCTGCCAATTTGAAGAGTACCCATGTGTCCTGGACCTACCAAGGGGACATTCTACCTACAATATTCTTTGACTTATTAAAACATTCCTTTTAATTGTCTTACATTTACTAGCATTGATAAGCTGTAACTAATTGGGTAAAATATATATCTAAATTTAACTTATGTGTCTAATTTAAATATAACTAACAGGTAATGGTACCCAATTTTCAAGCGCCTTTGCAGATCTAAAAGTATGGCATTTAACAAAAGAGCTTCTATCACAGAGACATGCCAGCTCCCACAGAATTTTATAGCTCCTCCAAGAAAATGCATGGTTGCAAAAGACCTTCTGCCTGGAGGCTTGCCTTTGGATACAGCAAAGCCACCCACGTAGCAAAAAGTGGCCTTCCACCTCATCAGCTTCCTGGACACTACACAGGGGGATCGATTGTCTCATCTGCCAAGACAGGTAGACTAAATCTTCCCCCTTACAGAAAAATCTTTGGGCCTCCTGGACTCAGCAGCTAATGGCAAGTATTGCTTCTTAGACTGGTGTTTGCCAAAGATTACTAAGGAGAGACTTGGGATTGCCTACATAGATAAAAAAGCTGTCTCATTTCTGCTCACTTATCCCTCTTAGGTCTGGCTAATGGCATTTGATGACTTAAGGTACTGGTAGCTCATTACTTCATTTGTTAAGTTTCCTGCTAAAATGCAAACAGCTGTGCCTCTTTCACAGGCTTCATGGTCCAGAATTAACAGGTTTCAGGTGTACCTTCAAAGATCCAGAGTTCCCAATTCTTGTTAATTGTCTTCTATAATGTTAATACCTTTTAAACCTAAAGCCATAGCCTTTTGCTATGAAACCAAGATGTAAATCTGTTCCAGTTGTCTTACAGATACCTACAGGTTCCTAGAAAAATTCTGTTGCTGTATCAAAAACCAGGTCTGGTAAAAACTAGCAGTCCCCAGAGCCTGTTTCAACCCCACCCATTTTCAAGCATATTTTATAGGTCACTCCTGCTGTCTGGGCCAAGACTGTGGAGGTCTGAAATTATGAGCCTATTTCCACATTGACCAAAGGTCAGAGAGTTGGAACTTACAAGGTTAGTGTGTTTCTACCTCAAACAAAGATGTTATTCTGAGAGTTCTGCGCTCTCAAGGTTTTAGTCAACAGGTGTGGCTAATATCCAGACATTGTGCTCCAGGAATAGAGAAGTAGATCTGTTCCTACCTCAAACAAAAGTCTAGGGATCCAACTAAATTCCAGTTCCCTTTATGGAGATGGCGCTGACACCCCTACATCCAAAGAGTCTGGAATGTTTGGGTGGGGCTTCACCCCAGCCCCTGGCATCCATTTTGGAATGTCTGGGTGGAAAGTTCCATTTCAAGCTCCCTCCCCTGGGAGTTACCTTATTCAAGACTCTACCTTTGAGAAAGCCCACCAAACAGTGACTCCTCCCCAGAGAGGGTCAAGACCACTCCCACAGGCTATTTAAACTGCCCCTGAGAGAATGAACACATGATCTTCCCAGTTCTCTTTTCTCCTCTCTGTGTTTTTCTGGAAGGCAACCCAGGAGCGCTGACATCCATTAAACCTGGGCTTTTTCTAATTTGGTTTGATTTGGTCTGATTTGGATTATTGCATTGGTGGAGAGGTTTATCGGGTCAAAAAAAAAAAAAAAACCTTTACAGTGATATCCATAGCTTTTCTTCTCCCATGGAAACGAAAACAAAACCTCTTCCCCAGTGTAACACATATCCTGGTTTCTATTCTGAAGTCAAGATATCTTTAAAATATACAGGTTGATTTAATTCAGCAGCTTTTTCTACAGTCAATATATCTCTGCAGATGTCTTTCCTTTCTCACTAGCTTGAAGGCAAATTTTTCTTTATCTTGTTCTCGTAAAGGTATAGTTTTTAAAAAAGCAGACTTTTAAATCTTTTAGACCAAAACTTCAATCTTAATGCCGTTTATATGTATTTTTAGCTTTGGTCTCCAATCACTTATAGTGGTTTGCCAAAATACTTGTTTTCTGGTCTCCTGAACTTTTTGATGCTGACAGGGAATGATTAATGCAAATTTGATATGGGGGCCTGCAGGTGGCCACGCAGAGTGTTTCTGATGGCAAAGGGTTACCGTGCCTGTCCCTTATTGATCTGATTCGTTAGACCTCTGCCTTCCTTTGCCATACCTTCTGCACACTAAAGAGGCCTAGGATCTTCTGTTTGGATTATTTGTAAAAAAAAAAAAAAAAAAAAAAAAAAAAAAAAGTTTCTAGGAATACCTTGGCTACAATCCCTTTAAAATGACCTTGCTTACCGCTTACCACAAGTAAAACACCTGGCATTTTGATTTTTCTAAAAATTTCTAGAAATTCCTTCTTTTTTAAATCAATCACAGTAACAGACCTTCCCTTAGGTAATAAAGAAGGCGAGGAAATTAGAGACTGTAAGGAGCCCATTGGTTGAATCACATTACTTATGCTCTTAAATATGTTAACATTCTCCATTTTCCAGATTTCTTTTTAATGACAAATATAGGAGAATTTCAAGGACCGGAGGATTCTTTAATGTGTTGACAATTTGGCTGCTCCTGTACCAGCTGTTCTAGTGCCCTGGATTTTTCTAATGTCAAAACCATTTTCCACTTATACAAGTTTGTCAGTTAACCATTTTAAAGGTAGGGTTGTTGGTACCCTGGAAAGACAATTAGCTTTTGTGCCCTGTCTATGCACAACCTGAACGGTCTATGACTGTTCTTGATAATACCTTTTAATATTTCTCTGAGAATCACTCTTTATTTCATGGTTTCTGAGATTGGAGGAATGTTCATCTGTGTTTTCCATTGCTGTAACAAATCACATCCCCATAAATTCATGCTATGTTAGTCACATATGATTTTAATTTTCCTAGTTGTCCTTCTGGCCATTTACACTCAACCCATCTTGCTGTTTGTTAAAGTTCCAATCCTTAAAGCTGAGTATTTATTTACTACCTAAAGAGGTCAATCTGGATGCCAAGATTTTGGTGAAATTATTGTTAACACCTGCACCTATGTCAACCAAAACCTCAATTTTAATGCCATTTATATATTTTTTAGCTTTTGTCTCCAGTCACATATAGCAGTTTGCCAAAATTTGTTTTCTGGTCTCTTCTGAACTTTTTACTCTATCTATAAACGTTGTTCTGTCTTGGGTCACATGTAGAGCAGTGTGGTTTTAACAACAGATGTTAAGTTTTCTAATTGCTCTGTGGATGAGTTTCTCTGATGCTGACAGGGAATGATTAATGCAAATGTGGTATGGGTGCCTGTAGGAGGCCCCTCAGGGTATTTCTGATGACAAAGAGTTACCTTGCATTTCCCTTGTTGATCTGCACTCATTAGTCCAATGGCAGCCTTTGCCAAATCTTCTGCATACTGCAGAAGGTTGGACCTTCTGTTTGGATTATTTGTAGAAAAAACATTGTTTCTAGTAACATCTTACCTATCATTCCTTTTCAAGATACCTTGTTTACCACAATCAAAACATCTGACATTTTGATTATTCTTAAAATTTCTAGAATTACTTCTATCAAAGCGGCATCATAAGATCCAATATCAGCTGTATTTCTAATCCATTCATCTATTGATACCAATCTTGCCTTTAAAAGGCTAATCACCCTTTTGCATTCTGAATTAGCATTTTCAAAAGTCAAAGATTCTATTAATATTTGTCTAATTTCTGGATCTGATATCATTCTATTTACAACTGAAGTCAATCTTTGCAAAAAAAAAAGTCAGTGAAGGCTTCTTCGGGCCTTGTATAATTTTAGTAAATGACTCAGTCTCTTTTCTGATTCTTCAGGCCTGTCCCAAGCATTCAGAGCTGCTACACAACAGAGCTCCAAGGTGCGAACACCAAATCAAGACTGTCTTTGCAAATCAGCAGACTAGCATTCACCAAGAAGCTGGTCTTGGGAAATTCCCATACCTCCATCCCTACCTTATCGTTCTATGATCCTGGCTTTCTCTCTCCATGGTGTTTTCCATTTTAACTCAGGGCTAGCTTCCAGTATTGCTGTAGCTAAATCTTTCCAGTCTTATGGGAAAACTCTGTTCTGAGCTGCCCATGCATTTAACATCTGCTTCACATAGGGCGAATGCCTACCATATGAAACAACTACTTCTTTAAAAATCTTAAAATCTAAAACTTCTACAGGATCCCCATCAACTTCTGCAAAACCTCAGGATTCCTATCATTCAGTAGTCATTCTTGTATGGTAACGGGATAAATTGAGGTTGGTTTTCTAATAACCTTGGGTTGCTCCTCTGCTCCTCTTCAATTTCATGATGCGATACTGTGGTAGGTTTTCCTCTAAATTCTCTGTCTGTGTCTGAATATTTTTCTTATTTTTGTTAGTAGGTCTTTCTAAGGCTTGTATCTTATCAGTCAAATTTTTATTATGTTTATGAGTAAGTCAGAAGGCTTGTATCTTATGAGTAGTAAGTCTTTCTAAAGTTTGTATCTTATCACTAGTCAGTCTTTGTAAGGTTTGTATCTTATCAGCCAAATTTTCATATTTGGCACAGTTATCAAATCATTCCCCCCTTTTTTTTGAGACAAGGTTTCTGTGTAACTTTGGAGCCTGTCCTGGAACTCACTCTGTAGTCCAGGCTGGCCTCAAACTTACAGAAATCCACCTGCCTCTTCCTCCTGAGTGCTGGGATTAAAGGCATGTGCCACCACCACCTGGCATCAAACCATTTTTTATGATAAAATATGAGTTACCAAACTGATAGTAATTAAAATTGATATTATGTCAACCCGAACTAAGTGGTTTAGTCCAGTACTTATTTTTCCCATTTGTAAGCCATCCATAGAACATTAAACAGCGTCCTAACTTCCTCTATTGTGATATTTCTGATTCTTCACATAGGAAAGCTTCCTCCCCCCTTTTTAAACCTAATTCTCCTTTTAGGAATACCCCAGTATCCCACCATATCTGAAGACTTTTTACTTTGTTCATAAAAATAATGCAGCAATGACAAAGGTGGAGGGTGGAGGCAGCTGTAGCGGCAGCACTGGGGGTGGGGTGGGACCCAGGCAGCCAGAATAGTACAGTGGGTGCTTGGGGTGGCACTGGCTGTTGCTGTGATACGCTCGCTCGCTACACGGGTCAGCCACACGTGCAACTGTTTGCGACTGGCACTTGCGACAGCATT
This sequence comes from Ondatra zibethicus, assembly GCA_004026605.1. Classification (NCBI taxonomy): domain Eukaryota; kingdom Metazoa; phylum Chordata; class Mammalia; order Rodentia; family Cricetidae; genus Ondatra; species Ondatra zibethicus. Next base: position 87,053 of record PVIU01002330.1, on the reverse strand, counting down.
AAAAGTCTGAGCAGGTGTCAAGATCAAGCTGGCCTAGGATGGTGGCTTGGGGAAGGGGTCCAGAGAAAGCCTGTGTGGCTGGAAGTGAGGGCGCAGGCTAGTGGTGGGCGGCTAACCCCAGATGCATATTGGGAGAGGCTTTGACAGGCAGCAGCTGGAAGCTGCTGTAGAAATACTGCAGTAGAAAAAAAAACCCAGATTCGTGCAGAGGGCCTGCGCAGTAGAGAGGTGGCGGGTTCACCGTCTTCGTGTGGTTTTATAATGCTTTGGACACCAGATGTAGCATTTACCTAAATTGTTCTAGTATTAATAAAAACTCGGGGTTAGAGGGAGTCAGAAATTGAGATTAAAAACCTGATAAATCCAAGGAACAGCAGAGGGTCGATCGGCCAACCCTACTCCCCACGTTTTCCGAGCCCAAACTCACTAGAAATCTCCGTAGGTCCCTCCTCTCTCTTCTTCTCCCTCTCTCTGACTTCCTTAATCCTCCATCATCTCTATGGGTAATCCCAGTCAGCAAATGGGTGACTCCGTGCTTGATTCAAGGTGGCTTTATTGGCACAGCAGACTGGCGATGTGAACAATCCTCCCACAACAGACTGTAAAAGATTCATCTTGAACACTTCAAAGAGAAGTTTGGCTCTTTGTTCCTGGGAGATAACCTCTAAGCCTTCAGAACATGCTCTCTGATAAGCATGTACTTGTTTTGTTGGGTCATGCTAGATCATGCTATCAGTGTAATTGACGGTGGAGGCCTCAGCTTTTATCAAGCCTCTGGTGGGTAGCCTAGGTGGTTAGTCTTGTCTGTGTGAGTAGCCTTTTATATCATCCTTGGGCACTAAGGCTTAAAGAGCTTCCTAAATTGAAAATAAATTTTATGGCTCCTGTCCTGCTCTTTCTGGGAGAATCAAGTGTCGTCTCTACAACTAAGGCAATGGCAGCAGCTGGAAATTTGTGATCGGTAATCCCCTCAGCCCTTACCCTATGCACCATGTCCCCTACAGACTTTTATCTGTATCTCCAGCTCTAATAAACTTACTAGGAAAGGGAGATCTGCCCACTTCTGTGGGTGCTTCTAAGGATAGTCTTGGGAGTATCCAAGTACATTCCCTTGGGGTTCTGGATTAAATATCTTCTATTGAAGGGGCCTTCCCAGACATAAGTTCTCATGGTAACTACAGCTTTCCTTGTCTGTTCTTAGATCTGTAATAGCAGCTCAGAATTCTCTCCTGAGATCTCTGGACCAGAGTCACCACCCTCCTTGTTTGTCTCCTGTACACCTCATGGGACTCTCAAGCTCTGCCAAACTGACAACTTGTCTGTGCCCCCAGGTTGCTTCCTCCTTCTTTATTCCTTGCCTTCTACCCTTCAATCAGTTAAAAACCTGTTTCTTCCCTGAGGCTATGAACTCTTTCAGCTCTGAAATCCAAGCATCCAGCAAAGGGACTCACACATATCTAGCTTTCAGTGCATTTTTGTAAAAAGAATAAAAGGTCTACACATAAATAATTATTCTTCCATGCAAGTAAATTTCACTTCATATTGACAAGAGCATGGCTGGTTTTTGATTATGCAAACAAAAATTTAAGTTTAAAGCTTTAAAATAAAGGTGAATCATTAAATAATACACCTACTTTATAGAAGGAAGAGACATGATTTGTCCTAAATGGAGATTAAACTGAACTTTATTCATAGGAAAAGATGGTTGTGCCTATTACAGTTCAGTGAAGAGTGTGGAGAGGTCAACATAAAAAGATACACTGTTGTTCAAATGAGGTTCAGTATACAAAATGTCTGAGTACCTGTAAGTTCCAAGCTGTGACACCCCAGGATTCAATTCCATGATTAGCAGGCTATGAAAAGATCTTATTTGCTGACAAGTACTTTCCCTGCCCACTTGTCAGGGGGTCCCCTGTCCTATTTACCTTAAAATACTTATCGTTGACTTTCTGTGGGCCCTTTTCATTGTACTATAATCACTGGGTCTTAGAATCCTCTACCTCACCTGAAAATATTAACTTCTACATGGTCTGGGCCCTGAGCACCGTCCTGCTTGTCTGGACAATGAGCAAAAGGATTCAGAAGCCTGGGCCACCCTGGCTATCTACCTATGATTCTGCTCAGACAAAAACATGAAAAATAGGGCAGGAGGAGAGAAGTGGAGATAAAATTCACACCAGAGGTATGTGTTGATGTTAGCTCGATTTGTGAAATAACCAGGATAGCTAAAAGATAAAACAATTATATTTTTATTTATTATAAGGGGCAAACTCACGAAACAGGAACAAGAAGCCCAAGCTCAGCTGTGCTGCGAGGGAACCACACAGAGAGAGCGCCTGTGCGTGTGTGCACCTGCTGTTTTTCTCCAGGTCCCAGAAAGCCACACCTTAACTTGGTCCCACCTCTTAAAGATAAATGGTTGACAAAGATTCTCCATCAGTATGTGGTTCCTTGCATGGTACAAATAAGATTTTTTGTCACATTTATCTTAGTCAAAATTTCTTTATCTAATCAGAAATAAAGCTACTTGAGTTAATTCAAGAAAAAGTAAAAATACATTGGAAGGAAATGGGGGTGGTACAGAAATGATATGGTTTGGTTCATACAATTTGAAATTTGATTACCATATGGTAGTGGTGTTGGGAGTCAAGGACTTTAGGATGTGAAAAGTTCACTAAGGGATTGGGTTAATTCTCACAGGACTAGATTAATTACTTAGGAGTGGGTTGCTAAATGGAGACTGCCTCTCGTCTTTTAGGCACCACTTTGGTCTCTGGAACTAAGTCTTTCTAAATAAATGCTTTTTTTTTTTTTTTGTCTTTTCCAGCAAAATATTTTGCCCATTTGGGGAAAACAAAATCATAGCCTTGGCCTTATTTCTTCTCACTCCATATTGGTTCTGGTAATTAATCTCTGTAAATATGGCTTGACTAACTCATTCCCCATAGAAAATTTCAGGAACCATCTACTGCCTATAAAGTCCTAATTCCTTATTATAACATTTCAGATGCTTCAATTTAGAAGCTTGCAGCCTTTCCAGCCCATTTTCTACGTGTGTCTAAACAGTCCCACTTGCTACAAGGTTGGCCCTACCCTAGGGTTCTCTCCAGTTAGATCAGGTACCTCTGAAATACTTTGTTTCTGGTCACAGGACTAAACTGTATCCTCTCAAATAGATGAGAATGCATGTCACTCTCAGGCCTACCCATCTCCATTGAATAGTGTGAAGGAACCAGGAATCCATAACTTGAAGGCAAAGACTGAAGCCACACCATGGGTAGAAGAACCTGAGTGTTAGGATTGTTATACTGGCCTGCCCTGTCACCTGGGTACCCTGTCCCTTTAAGAGACAAGCTCTGCCCACTTCCAGCCTCTCTCTCTCTCTCTCTCTCTCTCTCCCTCTCCCTCTTCCCATCACTCCCCCCTCTCCTGTTTCCCCCTCCTGCTGTTCTTCTGAAGAGGCAGCTTTCTGTCTCTCTTCCCCTTCCCTTCTCTCTCCTCTTCTCTCTCTCTCTCTCTGTCCCTCTATTTCTCTCTCTTCTCCCCATACCCCTCTACCCTTATACCCTCCCAATACCCCCTAAATAAGCTCTCCATATCCAAGCTCTCTCTGCATGGTATATCTGTCTGTCCCTTCCCGGCCACGGTCCCCCACATCAGCAGTGGGGCCTGCCAGGGCCAGTGGCACTGTAAATCATAACACCGAGTCCATGAATGACTTTGTGGAGCAGACTACACATCTATGGCATAAGGGAAGGGAAAGCTTTATTGGATTAAGTCTCTGAGAGCGAGGCTCATAACAGTATTGAACCTTCTCTGATGTTACAGCACTTCTGAGACTGCTCTATTTTATGGCACTTCAGAAAATGGTCCCTCTGTCATCTGAACTCCAGCCCTCACACTGTCTGTAGTACTTGCCATTTAATTGTTTAGCCTCATGGGCTACAAGTGTGTGTTTTGTATCCTGTTTTGGGCTGTAAGTTTTTGGGAGGAGCTATGGAGGGATTCTGCCGCACTTCATTCTTTGCTAGGTTGGACTTTGAGACGCCTACCCACTGTGCACTCTAAACAGAACTGTTATCTAGTGAGCTGGGGTGAATAGAGCAAAGGAAACCTGAGAGGCTGCAGAAGTGGCTCAGAGGTTAAGGGCCAGGACTGCTTCTGCAGAGGATGCAGGTTGAGTTCCCAGCACCCAGGTCAAATGCCTGAAATCCCAGTTCCAGGGGGTTCAGTGCCCTCTTCTGGACTCTGTGGGCACCTCCATCTACACGTAGAAATACTTTTTCCCTTTTTTAAATGCACAAACACACACAAATTAGAAATAAAGTTTTCTGGGTTTTTTGTTTGTTTGGTTTTTGTAGAAGAGAATCTGAGTTCCTTTTCTTCTCCTTTGGGACAAGGAGATCTCAAGAGTCAGTGCTACATGACTTAAAAAAAATCACTAGTCGCACTAACTGAAATGTACTTTGAATGTAAATATTTACGAGCCCACAGTCACCTTAAATGCCAAACTTATAACCACTCCCCAAACTACAACCAAATCATTTCAGTCCCAAAGGTTCCAAAACCCAAAATTGATGATTTTTAGAGTATTTTAAATTCTATATTTTCAAATATAATGGTTTACTCAACTTGTACATGTACCAGTGTGAAGGGCATGGCCTGTGGGCTGTAAAGCGCTCAGCGTTGACTATGATGCCCACACCAGATTTGTCTTTCATAAGCTTGGTTTAATTACTCAAACATTCCTTGTAATATCAGGCTAATATAAAAGCTAAACAGACATCTCACTGAGTAGGGAACAGTTGTTTGGTTCAGAAATGCTGCTGCAGGTTCCACTGGGGAATCTTCTCCAGTGAGGACGCTCTGGAAGCTTGCAGGGGTGACTCTCATCGGTCGCGAAGTCTTTCAGCTGTGGCAGGCTAGGAGCATAGCACTGATGGACGTCCTTGAGAGCATAGGCCTGTGGCTGTCACTAACTGGTGGGCCTATGTGAGTCTGGTGACAGACAGTGCCAGAAGCTCAAAGGTCACTGAGGTCAGGGCCATACATAGTCTCAAGTCTTCTTGCCGGTGGGCTGGATATCCACACAGAGACGAGAGAAGCTGTGTCTCTAGGGCATGGCAGTGTGACCCTAGAGACCACTCACAATCTCCCAATTTTCCATTTCATTGGGTGGTAGTTTTGTGCTGTCTGTACTCACAGTTTGGGGCTAGCTCACCAGAATATCAACGAACCAACTTGGGGGTAGTTCATTAGCATATTAAGGCCTGGGCTTGGGTTGTAAATTGAGCTGGCAGGTGGCCTGCCTGGAGCTTGTTTCTGTAGCCTAGTGGCAGCTAATTTCTATCTCAGATGTATCACGTTAGTCGCACAAAATGCTTACTAAGTTACACAAAAGGTTAAAAAAAAAAACAAAAACAAAGCTTATATTCCTAATACCAGCCAATTGGAGGTGAACAAGGGTAGAGCCTCTTAGGAATCAGGACCATGGCGGTTTTGTTAGATACCAGGACTGAGGAAGACTTCAGGAAATACTAACAAGAAGGCCCTGGGCATCACAGACCAGTAGAAGGAAAGCAGAGAAAGTGTGTGTTGCATGCTCTGCCATTTGAGCTGTGGTAACATATACCAGGGGAGAAGCTAAATAGGGAACTAGATGAATGGGCTTGAACTCAGATAGCAAGGGGCAGAATCTGAAATGTATTGACTGGAGTGTCGGCGGAAGATTAAATTATACTGGGACATTGGTGGAGTAAAAGGACGAGATCTTTAAAACCCTTAGAGCTCATTCTGGGCAGGTAAAACAGGAGAGTGATAAGCGGTAGGTCCAGGGAAGACGGCATTTTAAGGAGGAAGAAGAAATCTTAGGATGAGCTAGCATTGGGAAGCAAAATGTCCTCTGGCCTTCCTAAGGGCAGAAGGCAGCAGGCTTGACTCGCGAACGCAGTTTCACTGAATGGGAGCCAAGTGAAAGGAGTTGCTGGGGGTGGGGGAGACAGCACTCCCCTTCTGTGATGAAGGGCAGGGAGAGGCAGCAGGACACAGAGCAGAGGAAAGCTTCGAGATGACTTGATGCAGATGAAGCCGACTCCCGTCCAAAGAGGGAGACAGATCAGAGACTGACACTTTTAAGGAGGATCGGAAGGAGGGCGTCTGTGGCCTTTGGAGGTTTGACAGGGGCAAGTACAACGCTTTTCTCTTCCTTGAAGGTGGCCGCAAAGATAAGTACTGAGAATGGGAACTGAGTGGGTGGCCTTCCCCATCAGAAGGGAGGTGTAGCATCTCGTGGTCGTGACTGGAGTGTGGAAGCACGCTGCACGGCTCTGCAACGAAGAGGTAGGTGGTGCAGTCCTGAGGCTGCAGGGCCTAGGGACGAAAAACTCACTCCGCGTTTCAAGAAAGAGAAAGTAGAGACACATCTTCAACAACTCCTCCCAGACAGGAAGAAGCGTGGAGTTGGGGTTTTCTGCACGGATGCAACACTCTCTCGGCGGAGCGAGCGCGACAGGCAGGGCACAGGTTCAGAACGCGCGGGATCCCCGGGGAGCAGGAACCAGGCCTCGGCGGCTCGGCCCCTTCGCATCCCAGCGGCGCTTTCTCCTCGCTTGCGAAGCCCGTCCGCCCCTGCGCCTCCTTCGCCGAGAGCTTCCCAGTCCCGACGTCATCCCCACATGTACCAATGAACTGAAGAGGAGCGTGTGAGTGACGGGAAGGACAACCGATGGGAGCACGGCGGACGGCGGGACTAGGCATCCGCGGGCGGTCGCGAGTGGGGAGCGGCGCGGCGGGGGGCGGGACGCGGCGGGGTGGGAGGGGGACGGGAGGCCCCTCCCCTGGTGGCGGCGGCGGGCTTGCGGAGCCGCAGGAGTTTAAGCACGCGGGAGGGAGATGCGACCGCCGCTTGGGCTCCTTGCAGGTAACGCGCCGGGTAGCCCGATGAGGGCGGAGCGCAGCTGCGGGGCGAGCGCAGTTGGGCGCGGAAAGGGCGCGGGTCCCGGGCTCTCAGCAGAATCACCAGCCCAGCGCGGCCCGGGGGCCTGGGGGCGGCGCCCGAGCACTGCACCTCTACTGGAGGAGTTAGCTGCGGGACCCGAGCTGCCACCGGCGGACGCGGGCCCCGGGCACTGTGCGCCCCGGTAGAAGCCGCACCCCGGACAAAGAGCGCGCGGTAAGGGGTGCTCGCCCCAGGCTCAGGCTCCGGTGCTGCCCTGCCACGGCCGAGGTCGCCGCACCATTCCCGTGCCTGCCACTGTCTGACCCAGCCGCGCAACAGCTTCGTGACCCGGGAGTGCACCCGGTGCAGCGACCACCTGGCCGCGGGGTCCCCGTGCCTGGTCGCCAGCTGGCCAAGGCACTGGCGACGGCTGGACACAGCCGGTAGCTTGGCCGCCTGCCCAGGGTTACGCGGCGAGTCACCCTGCCGCGCTTGGAGTGCCAGCTACTCTGCTCTCCGCTGTGGAGCAAAGCCGGCACCACTGGCCGGTGAGCCTGGAGCGACCGAGCTGCCACGAGTTGGGGAAACCAACCGAGCAGGTGGTGCAGCTACCGCCTCACCTCCGGCGAACTCCACGGGGAGCCTGGGTTGTTGATGTTGTGGCTGTGGGCTGTTTGTGTTTTCTTTCTGTTTTTAACTGCACACAAAAGAAAGGAGGAGTTAGAGGAAAGATCTAGGCTAACCACTGAGTCATCCACACTTTGCTCTCTCCCCGGGAACTGATGGATGGGGAGAGTTCCTTGGGAAACAATTATAGTCAGGATTGACGAAATCCCCCTCATTGTCCCGTGTACCTGCACCCCCAATAAGTTGTGCACCCCAGGTGAAATGGGGTGAGGGGGGACGGCCCCTCCTAGGTGGGAAAATGGCTACAAGCTAAGTGGAAACTTTCTGAGGCAGAAATTCTGAGTGTGAAACCTCCCAGGGACAGCCACTTGAGCATTCTTGAATTAAGATGGGTCACACCAGGATGCACCTTTCTCTGCCTTTGGCTCAGCCTTGCAGAGGATGGCTGGCCCCTTTGCCTTGGGCACTGTGTGTTAGCTCTCCCTGCATTGTACTGGTCAGAAACCACATTGTTTAATTTGATTTCCAGAGGCAAGGTCATGCTCCTCCATATTGGAGGACAACTGGCCCTAGATGCATTTTTTCATTGGCCTTAATGTGGAGAACAAGAGCCTTTCCAAGGTCTGTGGTAAATTCTTCTGTTAGGTGGCCGCTGCTGGTTTTCCCTGGTGAATCGTCTAGGTTGGGTATCCCTGCTTTATTGCAGCCTGGGCTGCTGTGTCCAAAGTTATTAGGGGCTCATGGTATACAGTTCAGTGCAATTTAGCCTTCGGGGAGACCCTGTTTGACCTTTTGATTGACAGATTGATTTGTTTTAACATCCTGAAAGTCAAGGCTTAATATTAGGAGTTTGAGAATCAGGGATAAAGATTACTGGTTTGTTGCACATTGAACCACTCTTAGGGAGCTAATTCAAACAGGAGTTCAGTAATCACCAGAACACCAGCTTTGTTAGGGTAACTGTCTTTTTTTTAGACTACTCATAGTAGGTTCTGTGTAGGTGGGTCATTACTGAAACTGAAGCCACAGTAGGTATCTTGTTTGGCCCCTCCATAGAGTGAGCTACCATCCAAGGTGTGGCTGAGGAGCCAGGGCTCCCAGGCAGGGCTTTACCTGGAGAAGACCAGTAAGACAGGTTGTTTAATCAAAACCAGAAAGTCCTTTCCTAGACTGTAACGTGGATATAAAGATCTCCTTCTCTGCCTCATTTACCCTTGCACCACGCTTTATTGTAGAGCAAGGGTCATTTCCTGGTGGAGGATGGGGAGTTTGGATCAGGGTTGTTGTGCGGTGTACAGTTTCTATAGGGCACAAAGATACTTCACCAGGGATGCCCAAAGAAGGGTTCCCCTTTGGGGAATACATCCTGTCACCTGATGGGTTCTGCTGGCCGTAAAGATGACAACAGGGATCAGGGACTAAGAACTGATCAAAACAATATCGATATGGAGACTAGCTGTTTATACTACCTCACTCAGTCCTTAACATACCCTAAAGAACACAGTGGTAGCCGAGCGGTGGTGGCACACGCCTTTAATCCCAGCACTCGGGAGGCAGAAGCAGGTGGATCTCTTTGAATTCGAGGCCAGCCTGGTCCACAAGAGCTAGTTCCAGAACAGGCCCCAAAGCTACAGAGAAACCCTTTCTCGAAAAACCAAAAGGCAACTTACTCTACAGGAGAAGAAACTGATCTTTAGGAAACAATGTAGCTCAGGGAAATGCAGCCACCAGTTCATGCTCCTCTGTGTCCACGACCTTTGCTGTGGACTGCTGTAGTGGATTCTGAGAACATCACATAGGTTTCTAATGTATTGTAACCTTTCTTGGCCTTTGCTGATGAAAGGAATAGTCTGGACTGTTCTGCTATGCATGTGAGCACGTATCTGTTAAACATGGGAGCATCTGAATATTTTCACTCTGCAGAGCAGAGATGAATCCATGAAATGGCAAGAGCCAGTGAGGACTGAAAATTAGGGTGGAGGACACAATGCCTGCACAGTGGGTCCTATGCTTTTGATCCCCACCGGGAAAGAGAAGATTATTTGACATTGACTCATCCACTCACTTGACTTTCCAAAAGTGGGGACCTGGCCCACCCACCAGGGCACCCCAAATGTTGGGGTCCATGGCCCAACCTACATATGTGTGGGTTGTTGCTTGAATGATGATTGCTTCGAGCTGTGGAAATGAATAAGGCATAGCAAAGCAGCTAATTTAGGAACAGATTATTTCATCAATCAGTAATCATAAGACCATTTGAACTTCATACTAAACTGTGGTTTCATATTCAAATGTTTAGGGCTTAACCCGAGAACATCAGAACCAGTTATATGACCTTTTGTGGCTTCCACATAGTCTGTGGAAGTTGTTATGCCTTTAAAGTTGGTATAAACAGTTTGTTTTCCTGCACGCTGATTTTCTAAATAGAGGAACACATTTATTCCTTCCATTTTTAATGCCATAGTGTCTTCCTGAGTACTCAGTCTTGTTTTAATTTTGAGGCGGCAGGAGTAATTTCTTTAGCTAGCATGTAAAACAGCAATCAGGGTCTTCATGATGACCTGACTGCAATTAGGATTTAAAGAGTGGTTTAACTTTTCAGTGGAAAGAAAAGAAAGCTGCGGAAAGTAGGTGGACTATTCCTCCAGTGCTGGCTAAGAGCAAGCCTTACATCAGGCAGTGATGCTCAGGGGACAAGCAGAGAAAGAGTTGTAGGCTTTTGTGTCTGGATTGTAAATGGGACTCTGCCTCTGGGAAGGGTCAGTGCTGCCACTTTAAGGAGTGCCCTGTTGCCCATCAGTCTGTCTCTACCTTTATTCAGACAAAAGGCTGAAAGAAAAAAGAAAGATGTCCGTGGCGTGAGATCCTGAGACTCCTATTTGCCTGACTTCCTGCGGATCTAGGTATTTACTTGGAGATCTAGAACCAAATATAACCAAGCGGCCCAGGGGGCGAGAATTTTCTTTCATTGGCTTCAAAGCAGAGTGGTCGTTCTAGGGAGGATCAGAGCTTTTACACCAAAAAGCCAGTACTAAGGGAGATTTTGCAAAGACTGTCAAACTCATGGAAAGTATAATGATAGCTTGCCTTCTCCAAACATCCATTAAAACTCCAGGGGCTCTATTCAGAAGATGTCTCTATCACCTTGGCCTGTGGGGGCATTTTCTTGATTAATGATTGATGTTGGAGGGCCCAGACTACTGGGTAGTGCTACCCCTGGACAGATGAGCCTGGTTTGAGTAAGATAGTGAGTAACATTCCTTTATGACCTCTACAGGTAGGTTCCTGCTTTTAGTTCCTTCCACAACTTCCTTTAGTCATGGGCCTACAAGCCAAATAACACCTGCCTCCACCAAATATATATATATTTATATACACACATATATGTGTCTATCTATCTATCTATCTATCTATCTATCTATCTATCTATCTATCTATCCAGTGACAACTCTAAGGTAGGCAGTGTCATTTCCATTTCATAGTGAGGAAGTAGCTTCAGAGAGTTTAATTACCTCTCTAAACATACAAGATTGGAACTGAGCATCCTGGCCAGAAGGCAGCACTTGTAGAAGATGTGGTGGGAATAAGAACAAATAACCTGATTTGCAGATAGTTTCATGTTTGAGTCTTGGAATTGGCCCAGGCTGTCACACAACTCTTCTCACAGCAAGAAAGGTCTCATAGTTTGCCCTGATCCACAAGAAATGGATAGAGACTCATACAGCGCCACACAGATAATAAATGGCAAGGCTGTGGCAAAACCACTTTATCTATTTGGAAGTATGTCTTTCTGACTTGAGTCTTCCCGGTACTGGCAGTCAGCTCTTTGGGCAGAATTGAGGCAGTTTAGTTGTTTCTCGGACTTTCCAAAGAAATCGGTTATTCTATCTCTATGTAAACCCCAGTTCAATCAATCACTGTCACATGCCCTCACCTTGTGAGTCCCCTCTCTAAGATTTTCAACAGACTGGCATCTGCCCTTGTGTCTACACACATACTATAAGATCTGTCAGAGTCGGGGTCACAGTAGCATTTCATAAGCACGCTCTAACTCCCCACCCCCCAGTGTGCCAACAGTGAACAGTTACTGATTTTTCTGGGTTGGTGAAGTTGATCATTAACTTTTTTTTTTTAAAGTCCTGTAAGCTGGCTCTGAGAATTAAAAATGACTTGCTTTATGGGGCTAGTAAACACAGGATTCTATTAAATCAGAATTTCTGAAAGGAAGCATCAGAAACCCAAGGGCTTCAGATTTCATAGGTTATGTTAGGGTTGAGAAATCTGCTTGAATCCCAGGTCACTTCTCTGCCCACTGAAGTTTCTGCCCGACTTAACATGTCTAGCTATCACCTATAAAATCACAGCATACCCACTGATGTAGCTCTTGCTTTTGGTAAAGATGTTCACTGCAGCAGTGTGCTTAAAGGTATTTACATGATGTTATTTCCCTTGCAGATTCCTCAGCATAATGCTGCAGCAGGAGGCTGGAAGCCTGCAGTTTGCAAGATGGCCGAGCTGGATGCTGACTTGGATCGCATCATCCCGTCTTCCATCCTTTCCCCTTTCTGGGCTAAGCTAGTAGTAGGATTTGCTTCCCTCGTGTGTTTTGCCAGGAGCTATGATGGAGATTTTGTCTTCGATGACTCGGAAGCTATTGTTAACAATAAGGTTTGTGTCTTAATCCTCTAAGAAACTTAAACATGCGGTTTGCTTATGCCTTAGTAATCATCCGAGTTGGTGTTAATTCTCTGATAAGCTTGGGGTTGACTCTTGGTCTGGGTCTCACTTAAGATACAGGTTTCCCATCTCATTTTATATGTTAGCTCCTAAATTTATTGTCCCTGGTGTGCAGCCCCTGTCTGTGCTGAGGTCATTCTGCTGATTGAGTACTTCAGGTTTTATGAAACTTTTCAGAACTGTGAGAGGAAAGAAAGAGACTCATCCATTTGTTCTAGTGATGGATGGATCTAATCACCTATTGAAGTGTGAGGCTGTGACTCTGTCCTCCACTGTGTGAGGGCAGCAGGCTGACAGCTGCTGAGGGATACAGTGTTTCCACTCATTGCATGTTCGGAGACTCAAGTTTGCTGACCATGCAAAATCCTAGTCCGCCTTGTTCACCAGTTGCCGCTGTATAAGGCTAGGAGAATAGTCACCCTTTTTTTTTATTGTAAAATGGGAAGGAAAAGATTCAAATGGGACAGCGTGAGTAAGAAACGTGCAGGCGGGAGCTCAGAAGTGGCATGGGGTAGAGCCTTCGTGATCGTCTTACTCAGCACACAGGTTGCATCACTTACCCTTGGCCGGGACTTGAAGGAATGCACCTGTCTGTCTCTCTGGGGCATGTCACTGAAGGAGCTTTTGCGGCACTGCTGCTGCGTGCTCATAAGAAATGAAGGCCACTGAGATGACCCACGCCTAACGACCCCTCCCTTGCGTTCACCTGCCACCTTTGATAGGTAACTCCTTAAAAGAGGCTGTGCCACATTGATGACTTGCTAGACACTGAATAACTTTTCCAACAAGGATTCACCTCTTTAAGGTCTGTTATTGTGGTGACTTTCATCACACCTCTACCTGGGTATGTGAAGGGTTAATTAAGAACCTGTGTTGGGAAGTTCCATTGAGCTGGGAAGATGGCAGCCTGGGCTGTGGTGTGTGCAGTGTTCTGATGATTATCCTCAGGTGGGAGGTGGACAGGTGTCTTGTGCCTCTGCCCAGTGTGGTTTGAGCGGTATTTTCTGTAATGTCACCTCTTGCCAGCCCGCTATTCTCCTTCTTTGTTGGCCCGCTATTCTCCTTCTTTGTTGAGTGGAATGCACACCTCCACTCCACTCCTGAAGCTGTGTCTTCATGATGTAAGCAGGCGGTTGCTGGGGGAGGGAGCTGGATTCTATTTGTTAGATGCTTCCTTGGGCTGAGTTGCCATTTTTTGTTCCACAAGAGGATCTCTGAGTCAGTGCTGTCAGGAGGGATTTCAGATACAATCTAGTGTTCCCATAAATCATTAGAAAAATTTGACCTTTCTCTTGCACACTCTGCTTCGTGTAGGCTGTGCCTAGTTAAATATTTAGAGCTTCTTTGGTGTTCGTTTCTGTTCGGAGGGAGGATAAGACGCTGCTCCCAACCACTTCACAGCCGAACAAGCCCTTCTATGGCAAAACACAAGGACTTGGGCTCCCACTTTTGTCACTGAGTTAGCCTGTAGTCTTTGCAAAACATCCAACTGTCTCGTTGGGTGGATGATCTACATTTTTAAGGCCACTAAAGCTGGTAGAAGGGAAAGTCACATGAGAATCAAGTGATCGACTCTGCATCTGTTCCTCCTCTTGAGGCCTTCCCTGTGAGTGGGCAAGCACTTCATTCAGTAGCAAGTACTCAAGTTCATATCACAACGTGGGTATTTATTCTTAGAGACCATCTGCCATTTAACCAATTCTTCTGTTTGGGAAAGAAATTGTAAAGTAAGTGTGTGTGTGCGCGTATGTGCGCGCGTGCCGCATGTATGCAAGTGCCTGAGGTGGCAGAGGCCACTGAATCCCCTGGAAATGGAGTTGCGGATGGTTGTGAGCCCAAAATGAATGCTGAGAACCAAACTCAAGTCCTCTGAGAGAGCAGTATGCGTTCTTAACCACTTAGCCATTTCTTCTGAGTTTGAACATCCTTCTGTGCTCAGAAGGCAATTTTTTAGAAAGCCGGTAATGGTGTAGATTCTCCAATTAGGTACACCCACCTGCTGGATTTCAGGGCTAATCATGTGAAGATATGGACCAAGAGTTAGAAGGAGTCGTGAGCCACCCAACATGGGTGCTGAATTGAACTCAGGACCTCTGAAATAGCAGAACATGCTTTTAGCTGCTGAGCCATCTCTCCAGCCCCCTTGTTTAATTTTTACGGCATTTAGTTTCCTATTTTAAATGTAAGGAAAAATGCATTGTAAGCATGCTTGGTATAATATAAGGCCAAATTATCTCAGCAGAGAGAGAGTTTTGTTTAATATTTAGTAATTTCATATTTTAAATTTGTATGAAAGGGTTTTTTTCCTCTAGTTTCACAATCTGTTTAACTCATGACCCAAAGTGGAAATTTTAAGAATTATATTTGCCCATACTTGTTTAAACTGAATGTTTGTCTAATACTTCACCTTATTTAATTGACTGTGAAAGGGTAGTAGTGACCTTATGTTGCCGAGTGGTCTGTTCTTTCAGCATGTTTTAAGCACCTTCTGTACTTCAGCTCATGTGGTCCAGGCCTTGTGGAGCGCCAGTCTAGTGATAGAGATAATTAAGCCATAGCTGTGAGTAACCAGTGAGCCAGGTGGTATGGGTACAGATATGAGGCGCCATGGAATCCACAGAAAAGGATTGAAGTCCACTTGGGATGTCAGAGGGTCGAAGATGACTGTCTAGGGCAGACTTGCCTATGCAGAGCCTCTTGGGAGGGAAACTCAGGAGAGCTGGGCAGAAACGTGGAGTTAGGCAGATGTGTGTAGAGGCTCTAAGAGGACATTGACTTTGACCCAGGAAGGTGAGAAGCTATTGAAAGGCTTGTAACCAACTGGATAGTTAATGTGCATTTAGAAGTAATGTGTGGATACGGTGGTTCTTTTAAGAAGCTCATATCCTGGGAAAGAGATAATGGGGTAAGGGGAGCTGGGCCTAGGGCTAGTAGGAGTCGACAGCTTGGGGGAGTTTTCAAGGCTTTGGTGCAAGATTAGGGGAGGATCTTGACTCCTTGTCCAGAATGTCCCATTGTGTTCCTGCAGGACCTACAGTTAGACACACCCCTGGGAGACCTGTGGCATCATGACTTCTGGGGCAGTAGACTAAGCAGCAACACCAGCCATAAGTCCTACCGGCCACTTACCGTCCTGACTTTCAGGTAAGGGGTAACAGTAGAAACAGGAGCGTTATTTGTACTGTAAGATGTCTGTGCTTATTTAAGGTCTTAGGAGGTGTGCCACAGGAAGGTTGAGAGGCTCTACCTGAGGAATCTCCATATCAGCTACACAAACTAAAACTGGAATTATGCAGACATTAACCTCGTCCCTGTGCAAGGGTGATGTTCAGACCAGCAAAACGTCTACGTCTCTCTGGTTTTTTAGAGAGCCTACCCTTTACTGTTTGGGTAGGAAAGCAACACAGGCATCCCATAAAATCATGGGTTTTTTTTTATGACAAAATTAAACTCTTAATCATCCTACCATTACCAAGTCAATATGTAAAATGAAAATGAGGTTTAAAGATGACTTCTAGTCCCCATTAACTAGGGTTACTAGTCACATAACAGTTCTTTTTTTTTTTTTGGTTTTTCAAGACAGGGTTTCTCTGTAGCTTTAGAGCCTGTCCTGGAACTAGCTCTTGTAGACCAGGCTGGCCTCGAACTCACAGAGATCCGCCTGCCTCTGCCTCCCGAGTGCTGGGATTAAAGGCGTGCACCACCACCGCCCGGCGACATTACAGTTCTTATACCTGTTTCTGGGATACATTTAAATTCTTGTGTATAGCTCTTCCAGAGAAACATTTAAAAACAATTAGGACCACCAGCAATTGAGAAGTAGTTAAAAGAAAGACTCAAACTAACAGTAGAAAGGTCTCCTGCAGATGAAGGCTGGGGATACATAATGTTAAAGCTCTTTTTTTGTGTGCAGATGGTTATGTGGCGAGCTTAAATCTAGCCCCCTTTGGGGTAGCCTTGAAGGATTTGTGGTTTATCTTGTCCTTGGGAAATAATCCCTTAAACTTAAAATAATAAAAGGGTCTAGCTCTCCTTTTGATTTTCCTCTCCCTGTATTTTCGGTGCCTTTCCCTGTGACACGGCCATTTCTCCCACTCTCCTCTATGGATAATTGTTTTCATGGTTTCTTCAGGCTTCTTAGCTGGACAGGTATTATCACCTTGGCGCTCTTTTCCTGAAGGAGGCACCAGGATCCTTCAGCAGCCCCCATTCTGTTGTGTGTGTTTCCTGCATCCGCTGTGAGCAACCACCGTCTGTTGCAGGATCAACTACTATCTGTCAGGAGGCTTCCACCCCGTGGGTTTCCACGTGGTCAACATCCTCCTGCATGGTGGCATCTCCATCCTCATGGTAGACGTCTTCTCGGTGCTGTTTGGTGGCCTCCAGTACACCAGTAAAGGCCGGAGGGTACACCTGGCGCCCAGAGCTTCCCTGCTGGCGGCACTGCTGTTTGCTGTCCATCCGGTGCACACTGAGTGTGTAAGTATCCCCCACGTGTGACAGTCTGCATGTGTGTGAGAAGTAAGACGTGTGTGTGCTATCTGGTTTTCTGAAATGGGCTCTTCATGTGTTCCTCGTGGTTACAGAGCACTGTTTTCAGGAAATACATTATACGTTTCCTGTCAGATATTTGACACAGTGGGTTCTAGGTCAGAGGACCATCTCTTTATGGGCAAATAACGGCTACCAAACTGAGAGACTGTCTCCTCAGAGTGTGCTGTGGTCTTGGGTGGCACTGTCTGTCTAGCCTGTGTGATAACTTCAAGGACATAAATGTTAAATGTTGCCTCATTTTGCAGCCTAAAGACCAGCAGTTAAGAATCCTTCCTTAGTCCTCAGACTGGGTGGGGCAGTTTTTTCCTTTTATTTATTTTTGGAGGGAGAGAGGATCTTATTATGTAGGCCCTGGCTGGCATAGCGCTCCCTACGTATACCCACAGAGATCCACCTACCTCTGCCTTCTGAGTGCTGGGATTAAAAGCGTGCACCACCACACCTGGTCTGAGGCAGTTTTTCTATGGTAGCTGACTGTATGATTTACAAAATCCTTTCTTAATGTAATTAGCATAAAAGCAGTATGACATCAGGTGGTCTGGTGCAACTTTATAGGCAGTGAGAATCCCAGGAGGATAAAGAAAACTGAGTGTGGGGTATACTGAAACTCGGAGGTCCCATGGCCCAGGCAGGTGCGAGGGAGCTGCTCCTGAAGTCCTCCTCCTCCTCCTCCTCCCTGGGTGTCTTCCCCTTAACACCCTTGGCCAGGGGATAAGCAGCAGTGACAGGAGCCTACCCATGTGCCCTGTGGCCATGTGTCTGTGCCGAGAACATGAAGAGAACACTGTAGACATAGAGATTTAACTGGACACGTGTGAGGTTGCCATGAAGCCCCTGTGTGCACAACTTGAGCACTTGGAAACCGTGAGGCGGCATGTTGCTGAAGTAAAACACTAGATTGGTCAATCTGGTAGCACAAAACACCTGGATTAGAATGCTTCATATGCTGTTCCTCTCACAGTGGGTCTTACCTCTAACAGACATTTAAAAGCCTACGTTTAACTGATTTACCCTATTGAGGGTCTTAAAGTCAATTCTAAAATCAGAATTCTTGGTTTTAGAAATTATTATTTGTCATAATATCTGTTCTTTGGTTTCAAGAATGCCATGGAGTTTTTATTGTTTTCTTCTGTATCTTTTGTGAAAGGCTATGGCTGATGCTGCTGGAGCCCACTTTAAACCCTTTGTCTCTTATTTGTACACAACCATGACCAAGTTAGAACTGGTTGCAGCCTCACTTCTCTGGTCTAAGCGTTTGTTGCATCTCAGATGCGGTGTGTGCATCTGACACAAGCAGGGCTTTCTGGGAAAACTTTGATGGACTGTTTGCTTCATGTCTAATTGGACATAATCATAAAACCAAAATAAAATTGAATGATTAAACAAAGGTTTTCCAAAGTTATGATTTTACATATTGAAAACTTGATTTATGAAAAGGTTTCAAGCCCTGGGTATGCTTACACATGTTTCTGCATGTAAAAACACACAGAGACACACATTGCAGATCAATGCAGTGTATCTGGTAATCTTTAAAGGCCATGTTTCAGATCTTTGGAAGGAATTGAGGGGAATGGAGAGAAAGCACAGAAAGTAGAGTCCTTTCTGTGCAGGCATGGGGACCTGAGTTTGGCCGCCAGCACCCACAGAATACCTGGCATAGGTGTGTGCCTGTGGTCCTAGTGATGGGGAAGGAGAGACTGATTGTCCTCAGGGCTGCCAGCATAGCCTAATTATCTAGTTATGGACCCATGAGAGACCCTGACTCAACCAAGATGGTCCACCACTGGGAAATAATACCCAGGGTTGACGTCTGTCCTACACACACACACACACACACACACACACACACACAGGGGGTGGCTACCCATGGGAGAAAGGAATATTTGAAAATTCTCTGCATCTCTCTGTCATTCCATAACAGCCATTTAAACTCAGATTTCGGAAAATAAGGGATAATTAAAAATTAGCATTCACAGACAGATATTTTGCATGTTTACCTTTCATTATTTTGACACACTATCCAATTTCCTCTTATCAGCTTTTCTCTGTTAATCGCTCACTCTCCATTTTTTTAAATGCCAGCTTTAAATGTGTGCAAAGACAAGACGCCTGGAGCTTATCTTCAGGTGGCAGGGCGAAGCCTCGTAGATGTCCTGCCAGGATGGGAGAGAGCTGCTGTGGTGTGGCCGTGACGGCCCCACCTTGCATGTGGCTCCCTGTGGCATGAGGACAGGGCAGATTGAAGTAAATGTGGGTCTGTATATATGTTTGAAGAGGATGGAGTAGCAGCATGAGCCCCACCAGGTTTGAATGACAGGCATTTCTTTTAATTAATATGAATGTGTTTTGTCCCTTTACCCCCCGCCCCCAGCGTTAATACTGAAGATATTTTTGCACACTGCTAATAAACACTTCTGTTTTCTCTTTTATGTTATTACTGGGGGTTTTGTTTTGTCTCCCCCACCCCTTTGAGACAGGGTGTCACATAGCCATGGCTAACCTTGAAGGCCTGACCCTCCTGCCTCCTTCCAAGTGCTGGAATGATAGAGGTGTTCCACCATAATCAACTGAAGCACCGAATATTTCCTAGCCATCCAGTGTGCCCAAGGTAGAGGGTTCTGACTAAAGCCAAGGTGGCCCCAGGCAGCGTGGTGGGACCAGTTGGTCGCCCTTCAGTCTGATCCCCATCTGGATTCGGATTGGTAGGGAAATCTTTACAGCCAAATTGACTTTGCCTCAGATGATACAAACAAAATCAATCAACACCCCCTCCCTCAAATAAGCCATCTCAAATCACTCTGGGTTGTTAGCAGGTACATGAGACCACTGACAGGGCACTGATTGCTATGAAGGGAGAGGAGCAAGAACAGATATTGCTAGGTCCCGATCTGGTTTTGGCTCATCTATCAGGATCAGATGCCCTCCAAGGACTCCTTGAGGACATGAGGTACCACTACCCTCGTGCTCAAAGCGTGGCTAAAGATGACAAGTTGCCTGGGTTCTGGTATCAGAAAAACTCAGGCCTCTTCAAGACTTACTGAACCCAGATATTTTGCCAAGGATGGGACAAGGGACAAGATACAGTCTTTCCATCCCAGGATGGTCTCCAATTCACCTGTAGCTATTTAGATGAGGCTGACTTTGAACTCTTTTCCTCCTGCCTTCACTTTCAAGTGCTGGGATTGTAGGCACGAACCATCATACCCAGCTTCGAACACTTAGCCTTCAGCACAAAGGGGATTAGTAAAGGAACCCTTGCCCACCTCCTTCCGACCCCCAAATTCTTAATTCTTATCTCTAGTAAGGAAACTTAGATGCCACTTTAATTGATTGAGGAAGGGTATGTTGATTTTTTTTTCCAGAAAAATCTTGACAAGAGTGTTTGAGGTACCCTGAAAGAAAACAAAAACTGTTGGAGAGTTTACCTGAAAATACGTATTTTGCAACTATCAATAAAAAAAGAGAAAAAGAAAAGAAAGGAAGAAAGCAAGAAAGGAAGGAAGCCTTGTCCTTCTTGTTTCCATTCTCCAATGGTTAGATAGAGCCTGTGACATTCTATTCTGTGAGCTCTCTCTTTACTCTTGACAAATATTCACTGAAGTGCTGAATCCTTCATTAAAACACTTGCCATGGGTTTGTTTTCCATTTTTTTTTATGTCAGGTAGTATAACCTTCATCACTCAGAGACTTGAGATTGTCTTTAATGTTTACCAGAACAGGGGTGGAGAGACGGCTCAGCCGTTAAACGCCGAGCTCACCACCAGAAAGAAGTACAGTGGTTTACCAAAAGAAGAGCTTTCCTTTAGAAACTAAGTTCATTTGTTTAAAGTTCATTTCCTGGCTTTCTTTGCTTGACCTTTACCTCCCTGAGAGAAGCAACTTCAACAGTCTGGTCCTTTTGGCTTTGTCCTTGGCTCTTGTTGAAACTACCTCTTCCCCTTCAGTCATTTCAAGAAGTCCTGGCTCCCTTCCCTGTCTCTTCTTGGCTTGCTGATCAGCATTAGGTTTGATGACTTCTATTCTGAAAAGGTTTGGGGTTCGGTCTGTCCAAAGCCACAGCTCTAACAAGCTCCTTTCCTTGTATCCCAGCTGGAGGCCAACAAATTCATTACTTGCCACCATGCCACAGAAGCAGTACCCCTACCCCCAAGGTGTCCTTGGTCCTTTTCCTGCCTGCCACTTTGTCCTATGTCTAGAAGCTCTCTGGAATTCATAAATGGAACTAACAGGGAGCCACACTTAACCATGCCTGATATTGGGGGATGGGACAAGCATGCCATGATACATATGCATGCTAGAGGACTCCCTGAAGTTTGTTCTCTCCGTTCCCCTTTGTGTGGGTTCTGGGATTGAACTCAGGTCTCCAGGCTTGGGCAGCAAGTACCTATACCTACTGTTCCATCTTGCTGGTCCCAGGATTTATTTTTTAAATACTGTGCACTCTGAGCTTTGTCTGTAGCTGCATCTCTGATTACTTAGTGTGTCCTTGATTGAATGAGCTTACCTCTGAGTATCCATAACTCATGTATTCATTTAACCCTCCGGTGAACTGCCATGTTCTCTTCAGGCCTGTTAAGTTTGTTTTGCCTCTTGCTTCCTGTGCTGGTTGGTTGTTACATTTGTGACAAAAATACCTGACAGAAGCAGCTTGAGGAAGGAAGGGGTGACTGTGGCTCACAGTTTGAGGGCACCGTCCATCATGGAAGGGAAGGCGTGGCAGTAGAGCATCAGCTAGTTGGGCACATCCAATGCTTAGCCTACTGTCTCCGCTTTATTCAATTAAAGACGCCAGCCCCTAAAGTGGTGCTGCCCACATTAAGAGCAAGTTTACCTTAGTTAACTGGTTTATGAATTCCTTTACAGAGGATTGTCTCCTGGCTGACTCTAGATCCTGTCAAGTTGCCAGGATTAACCATCACGCTTGCCTCTCTGTATGTTTCCTCTCACAGACTCTTGCTAAGATAGACTCATCGACTCATTCTGTCCTCTTAGCCCTGCATGACACCATAGATTTCCCAAGACACCTCCACTGGGCGATTACAGCTACAGTGGACAGTACACCTCAGCCCCTTCCATATGTGAAAGGAAAACAATTAAAGGCATTCTTGTTTAGCTGTTGACCATACAAGCCCTTACAAAACATACGTATGTGTGCTAATTTCCATAGGCATGGCATTTTATTTGTTCTTTGAGAAGTGATGGATCTTCCATCCATTAAAGGGATTTGCCACATTTGGGTGTCAGTTAGTAAAGGATACCCCATAAACTAGAGCAGTCCTCATGAGTAGGATTCTGTGCTTTTCTTTATATTTGGAAAACAGTTACTGGGGCAATCAGCCTGGAAGAAGTGAACACACACTTTATACAGCTTCATTGTCACTAGTTGGGACTGAGAGAGAAAGGATGGGCACTGTGCTCTGTTTCATCTCATTGGTCTCTTCAGAAGCATCCTTACTTTGCAAGTTAACCCTCTAAATCAGTTTGAGTCTGGGGAAAGAGGGTAGAGGCAGCTCAGAGCCATTAAGCATTTTTCTTTCTGCTAAACTTTGAACATATTTTGTACTTTTATGCCCTTTGTGTTTCCAATCAGATTTAAAGTTTTTATTTAGTTAATTACTTAGCTATTATGTTTATTATTTGTGTGTGTGTGTGTGTGTGTGTGTGTGTGTGCATGTACATGCATGCTTGATATATGTGCATGCCTGATATTGGGGAATGAGGCATGCATGCCATGATACATACGCATGCTAGAGGACTCCCTGAAGTTTGTTCTCTCCGTTCCCCTTTGTGTGGGTTCTGGGATTGAACTCACGTCTCCAGGCTTGGGCAGCAAGTACCTATACCTACTGTTCCATCTTGCTGGTCCCAGGATTTATTTTTCAAATACTGTGTACTCTGAGATTGTAACACATTCCATTGAAAATCTCCTATAGAACATGAGAAACCTGGGTTGCTGGTGTTCTTGAGCACAGTGTGTTAAATAACACCACTTTTTCTAGATATGTGTCGAGCCCAGAACAATCTGTTCAAACAGCCTGGTTTCTCTTAAAGCAATGAAGTGAAGTCCTTTCCCAAGAAGGGTGCAGAGAACAAACCCACTATAAGATTAACACAGCCAGATCTGTACAGCACTGCCAACACGATGTCATAGGTGGTGGGGTAAAGTCACTTGCTTTGTGTCTAGGGATAGTTTTGTATGTCCAAAAGTTAGGAATGCTTAAATGTTTTTTATGTAAATCTTTCTCTCCCCCTTCTTTTAAGGTCGCTGGTGTTGTTGGCCGTGCAGATCTCCTGTGTGCCCTGTTCTTTTTGTTATCTTTCCTTGGCTACTGTCAAGCATTTAAAGAAAGTAAGCATCATGTTTGCCTCATTTGCCACCTTCTCCTTATTTCTGTCCTTTGGAGCAGTGTTTTAACAGTTGGTGAATTAGTCTGTTCATATCAGGTTATCATTTGAGGCCCAGTAGGTCAAAGGTTTAGACTCTTCACACGCGTGTTTAGTTCATCGCCCCGTTGACGATGCTGCATTCCAGGTCAGTGATCCAGAGCTCCCGTACCAGTGTCCTGGCGAGGAGCAGAACTGCTGAAGCACTTGTGTTAGGGAGGGGGTCTGTTTTATTTCCAGCAAAATTACACAATTGCACACATATGATCTATAGAGATCATATGTGGTTATGGCTGAGCTGCCCCATCATCATTTCCAAGGCTGGATTGAACCGGTCCTGTAAGAGTCTTTACTCCACTCTCCCTTCCCCTTCCTTGTGTGTAGGCTAAACCTGAGCTCTGGTTGTGTCTCTGGTTCTCGGACATGCAGCTCCATTGCGACATGGGGGGGGGGCTCTGCCCCCGTGCTGGTGACATCTACGTTGGGTAGGCATGACCATGCCCCATACCCTTGTGTCTTTTTTTTTTAATCATGCCGAGAGAAAGAAACACTGAATATCATTAGATTCATCGGAGTCTGGGGACAGTGAGTGGAATAGCTTCAAGTGCAGAGAAGAGCAAGGGGCTGCTTCTCTTCCTGAGACCAAAGGTGAACCTGCAGAAAGACATAACCTCCATCAGTTCCTCGTGCAGGGTCTCCCACTGTGACAACTCATGGGTATATGGTCTAGGGAGGTTGTACCTGCCCCAGTCTCACAGCAAAGTGGTTAGAGATGGTACCACCAATTGTGTTTTCCATAAGATTATAAATCAGGAATGGTACAGGGTCTCCCCCTCACGGACATGGTTATTACAGATAATGTCACTGCATGTTCTAACATTGGCAGTCCAGTCAGAATCTGCAGGAACACAGGGTAGAAGCTTCTCAGCATTCACACTTTTTCCCCAAGGAAATTAAAACTTCAGACTTAGAGGCTTTTTTTTTTCAGAAATGTTACTTTAAGTCATCATTTATTAATTTTAACATAACCTTATTAAAACAACTAATTGCAATTAAGAATGGATTTGAGTCATCAGAACTGCTTTTTGAAGAAAGTATATTAAATATTAAGTATTGAATATTAAACATCAATAGATTTAACATGTAGGAAGCACCATATAGAACCTCCCACTGCTTTTAAAGATTGCTCTTGTTACGTCATAGGGAAAAATCATAGCACTAAAATGCCTTCTAATGAGTGCATTAATAAATTTGTCAGGCTTTTGAATGAAGTGTTTTTTTCGGAGTGTTGAGAAAAAAAAAACTAAAGCTATTTTGTATTCCCTTCCTGGATTCTCTACTCTCCTATACATTAATATTTATATAGTATATGTGTATCTGTTTTGAGTTCCTTTATATTCATAAGATTGTTTCTAAGGGCCATCCATACAAAAAGTAATTGGTTTGTGAAGCCTTTGGAACTGGGAGTTTAGCTTGGTAGTGGATCACTTTCTGAGCTTAGGCGCGGCCCCAGGTTCTATTCCTAGTGCTGAAAAGGCAAAATAAATATGCATGGAGTCTTTAGAAACCGATGGTGGGGGAGAAGGGACTTCAGTTTGTGATGGTTTTTCAGTTAATTCATACTTTGATTCCTAGGAAGTTGGTGAAGAACTGCTGGCCATATACTTTGCTTTTTTGGTCCAATGACACTATTTTATCGTTTATACTGTATTTGCTTTAGCATGAGAAAGAGGCAGCTATATATTTTCAATAAAGTTAACCTGGACTTGTTTCATGTTTGTAGATCAGTAGCAGCGGTGGTGCTGGTTCATGTGGAACCCTGCTAGAATTATGAGTAGGTATTGATTTGTTTGACTTTTCTCCAACAGAGAGAAGACAGGATGGGTATGGGAGCCTTCACAGAAGCCCTCTTTGCTGATTAACTTGAACTCATTTTAAGACAGGAAAGAGTAGATCAGATGGAGCCTTTGGAGTCGCGTATACTTTGTGGTTACTTGGTCTTTGGGAAGTCTGAAGCTGAGTAGTTTACTCTTTTCAGGCCTCGGTGCCTTGATCCTGATCTCTGCATCCTTTCTGCCCCCTAACTGTTCACTTGCCCTGGCATGCTTGAGTTGGAGATACCATAGTTACCGCAGAGTTTAAAGTGTGTAGTTGAAATCCCCGTGTCTAGAGTCTTCATCATTGTGAATTAATTCTGCTGCTGTTTGTCTGCGCTCCTGGTTTTCCTGTCTACAGGATGGAATTCTGCCTCGCATTTCAATGTCAAGTCTAGAGGTTTCAAGTAGTCTGAGAGGGTCTCACATTGATTAGTTTCCTTGCAGGGAAGCCCTTCTCTCTCTTGAGCTAGGTCGTAGACCTGACCCCCGCTGTAGTCACCTAAGGACTCTATGTCCTGATGAGCAACCTGCCTTACTCCTCTGGACCAGTGGGATAATCCTTTGCTGCACCTGCCACTTGGTCCCCTCCTTATCACACTGCCCCTTCTATCCCTTGTGTACCAAGTGTTCCCTTGTCTCTTGATGAAGGTGCCGTGTTTCCAATAACTTTATTTGTGATTTTCTTGACTCTTTTTTCAAACATGTCAAGAATAGAATGTTCTGTTGGAGTAACTCCCAACTTGGAAATATCCTTAAGCACTTTAAGAACTGATATTACCTGTATTACCTGAGACCCGTCTCCTGTGAGAGGCGTGCAGAGCCCACAAACATTCTCAGAGGAAGAACAGGAAGTTCCCTCTGCCTGAAAGATGTTGGTGAAACATGCATGTGGTCTCTGATATTGTTCAAAAGTATCACAGGGGCTCATCAATTTAGATCATTCATTTCCTCACCAATCAGTCACATTTCTTGTACCTTGCCCTGCATCTAATGCTGGGATTACAAAACCAAGAAAGACCAAGTCTATACTGCCCCGTGGTGGGATATAGCCACATGTATTATATGTATATGTGTATACACACACACCATACTTACATATGTAAAAAATACTTTTGTTTCACATGCTGGAGATCATACCTAGGGAATTTACATAGGCTAGTTCTACCACTGACTTACCCTCGCCCCAGTCCAGCTTGTTCTGATTAGAATACAGCTGGCATTATTTAGAATGCCCAAATGCTGAGTGATCCCCTTCTCCACTCTTCCTGAACTGGTCCTCGCTCTCTCTACCTCGCGCATGCTGGAGAAAAGATACCTTTTTGTGGCATTTGCCTAGACTAGATGGGGGTGGCCTTTGCACCCCTAATACAATTGGCGTCTTCTTGGGTTTCCATCAGTCCACAGCTTTTCCTATTAAGAGGCATTTGAGCATCTACATTTCCATGTGTCTTAAATCATCACAGTGTTCTTTTCCCTTGCTTGTCAGTTCAGACGAACCCAGGCCAAGCGGTCCCTATGGCCTCATGCCATAGCAAGATGTTTTGCCTGTGTTTGTAAGTACAGCAGAGAAGTAAAACTCTTTTGTAGTAGAAGTGCAGGTTTTATTGGAATGAAAATAATCATGCTACTTAATGTTGAGGCTTAATGTTTACAGCAACCAGCTTAAAGACCCGGTCTTTCTACTTTTGAGAATTTGAATATATAAAGTCAATAAAAAGGAGGTCCAGTTTTAGTTACATGCAAATTTAACATCCGGGAGAGTTTTTTTACGTTGGAACTGAGTTAATACTATTTTATAAGGGAACAGAAATTAAGTGCTCTGGTTGGTTTAACTCGTTAGAAGGCTCTCTGAGAGGCTATCGCTCCTTTTGGTAACCTCATTAGCTTTCTTTATAGGCGCAGTCTGTATTACTGTAAAGTCTAAACAACGTTTAGCTGCCTGAGTTTATTAGGAGGGAACTCTGCTAAGCTCTGACGTCCTGGCAGTTTCAGAAAATGGAGGGAAATCTCCTCACTGTCATTCCCAAGGCTCTGCCTGGTTTTCTTTTTTCTTTTCTTCTTCCTTGTGCTTTCATCATACAAGATCTTTTGGAACAGATTTTTTTTTAATGAAAATGTTCTTTTAAAGGCAACAGACAGTTACTTTTAAAAAAAAAATCATTAAATCAGATGAATTGAAGGTACGTGGATTTTTTTTTTTTTAATGCCCAGACTAAGAAAGGGCTATTCTCGTGAGATGTTTTGTCAATACCAAAAGCTCTTCTAAAGCCTGCTCGTTCAGACGGGACACAGGTATGCACTGTACAGTAAGCTTGCTAGAATGGTGTAAACAATTCCATTCTTCAGCCAGTGCCTTACACGAGGACTGGAAGTCTCATTCACATTGGGAGGGGGGCTCTTCCAGAGAGAGGTGGTCTTGCTACATTGCTGCAGCGCATACTCAGCTCAGCAAAATGCCAACGAGAGCTCAGAGCTCATTTGCATTTAATCGTTAAGCCTTTTTTACTCTGCTGCTGTTCTATTGTAGTTCAGCCAGGAACCCAGAGTTTTCATTCCCTTTCATTTCATTTAAGATACATTTTTTTTCTTTGACTTAGAATCATGATGCTTAAAAAAATAAGCCTAGCCACTTGGGTGGCCCACACCTGTCACCTTGTACTCTGAGGCAGAGGCAGGGGATTATAAGTTTGAGGGCAGCCTAGACTACAGTATAGGAACTTGCCTTTAAAAAATAGTTAACTGCCTAATTGTGTCATGGAAATATGGAAACCTGTTTTTAGGTCTGAGGTCATTGCCAATAGGCTGTTAAGAGTGGTGGTCTACATGTATTTTCCCTCTCTGCCCTCATTTTCCCCGGTTCCTCCCTTGCTCGGATTTCTCCACATGGTCCCCTGTCTGAGGACAGCGAGTCCGACTCTCATTCTATGCATGGAAGCAGGCTTGGTTGGTTGCACACTTGGAACATGAGTCTGATGCTCATTGTGTAGCTTTGGCAGCCGCAGAGTTGTGACCACCTGCCGTGGTGGCACGGTTCCCACACACACCATGATGTGCCAGGCAGAGGGTGGTGAAGAGGGCTAGCTTGTACAATGTGCTGCTTTTGCTGAAAGGAGAGCTTCCCTCTGGAAGGAGTGCCAAGTCGGAGGCACATGCTTCATTAAATTGGTCACATCTGTTGGCACTTGTGGGCGTTAGTGCTGACAAGTGTCTTTCTGCTGGTTGGAGTTTTTCCCTCCTTCAGCATTTGCCTCCGTTAACCTAAGGGACTGCATCGTCTTAGATAATAGAGACACGGGCTGAGCCAGGGGGAGCGTGACTGAGGCACACCTCCCACGTTCTGAATCTTAAGCTGTCGGTGTTGGTAATGCCCGGTAATTGTCCTGGAGAGTGATCTTACTCAAGGTGAAAGATACGGGATGGCTACAAATGGTTCTGTCACACTCTCCTGCAATCTTCTGGGCTTAAAGTCTAGTAGTCTGGACAAAGTTGGGGCAGTCAACTCCAGTAAAGGTACTTGTATAGAACAGTATACAAGTTACAACTACCTGTCTTAGGGAGACTTTATTCCTGCACAAAGATATTCATAAATGTAAATGTATTAGAGGTAACATTTGCTTCCAGACTTATTTTTACTGTTTCTCACAGTTGCTTCAAAATTTAAAATTAATCCTTTTTCCTTACAATGTATTTTTAAAAAAATTAAATGGCCTCTTACATGTTAGGAATACTTCCACCCTGAAGATGTTTCAAGGCTAACTTAAAAATGAAAAGACTTGAGTTCTAATTGCATTTGTTTACGCTGAGAAGATTACTAACCTTTTGGTATTACTGCATAATTACAAAAAATGTGTCAATATAAAAGATTTCTAATAAACGTGGACCTAAAAGAAACAGTTAACTCAGTGTTACATGCAGAGTGGTCTAGTGTTTCTGCCCCTGTTCTGAGATGTTCATACTTGGAATGAGAGTTCATAGCATTGGTTGCCTGGTTAAAAAACAGCCTCAGAAACAGGAAGTCTAATTCACCTAGCTTATGTTGCCTCTTGGCCATGATTAGCAGTAGTTGCTTTGACAAAGCAAGATTAGAAGTAAATCTTAGTTTAGGGGATTGCATGGATAAAACTACACTAGATGGGGTTGTCCCAGAACTCAGAACCATTTTCTTAGTTTAGGTTTTTACCCACCCCTGGTGGTAAATAGAAGCATTTTGCTAATGCTGTGTGGCTTGCTTGACCTTGGTTTATAATGCACAGATACACTATGTGTAAAGAGGACCCCCTTGAGTTAAATGACATGATTTTAAAGATTTATTTGTTTATTATTTTGTGTATGTGTCTGAGTGTCTGTATATGCACTGCACGTAGGCAGACACCTGTGTGCAAAACCCAGCGGGTGTGGAGTCTTCTAGAACTGGAGTTTCAGGTGGTTGTGAGATGCCTCATAAGGGTGCTGGAAATGAAACCTGGGTCCTCTGGAAGATCAGCAAGTGTTTTTAACCACTGAGCCATCTCTCCAGCCCCAGACAATAGGGTTTTCAAAGATTAAGCTTTCTAGTTTAGATTCGGGAAGACACCCTAGCGCATATGCTTGCTTAGTCATGTGGCTCCAGATAAAATACAGGTAACTCTATAGCAAAGAATAGGTGAGAAAAAAGTTGTATTTAACTCAGCAGATCCGTTTCATACTTTGCAAGATTTCAGAGGTTTGGTTGGAAGACAGACATAGCAGTGTGCGGGTCATCTCGTTTGTGAGCTGAAACTCTCCGATCCTGGGGTCTGCAGACACTGCCATGTAGTGGAGTGATGACCGGGGTCTGCTTGTCCTTTTCAGCTTCCTATGTTACAGACAGAGACAAGTGGTCTGGAGATGGAGCTTAGTTGGTAGGGTGCTTGTGTATCGCTCACGAAGCCCTGAGTCCAGTCCCCAGTTCTCCACGAGCCAGGTGGAAGAAGATCAGAAATTCAGGATCATCCTGTGCTACACAGTGAACTTGAGGCCAGGCTAAGATATGAATCCCTGTCAGGGGGTGGGAGGGAGTGAGATGAATTTTAGTCTATCAAAAATATAATGTTAATAATATAGAATCAGTATAAAATGTGAGATATTTTATATTAGTTTTTCATCTAGAGTCCTCAGAATCTCAGCTGGGACTAGATACATTTCAAGTGCTTGTTAGCGTTAATTGACTTGCTTCTAGGTAGTGGCGAGTCTGGAGTGTGGCTCTCCTCAGGTGAAGCTGTCTCTGGGTTAATAACTGACCGTGGAAGCGTTGCCTTTGATCTGAAATTGCCACTAATTTCGGAGGCAGTGCCTAACGGTGAATGGCGAATGGCGTGTCTGCACCGCACTGGGTTTTGTCCTGGGTGTGTTATGTCAGAAGCCTAAGGGAGGATGCGATAAAGGAAGGGGCACTGGGGGACATTTCAGGGCTTTCTCCCGCTGTGATAAAGCAAGTTGGAGAGGGAAGGCTTCGTTGCTGTTTACACTTTTACCTCACAGTCCATCCTTGTAAGAAGTCAGGGCAGGGGCTCAAGACAGGAACCTAGAGAGAGGAGTTGACGCAGAGGCAGTGAAAGATACAGCTTAGTGGCTTGCTCCTCCTTGGTTACACAGCCTGCTTTTTCAATCCGACCCATGACGCTGGACGCTGCTTAGAATGTGCCGGCCCTCCCACATCGACCATTAACAAAACAATACACAGCAGACTTCCCTTCAGACTTACCTGACGCTGACGGCGGCATTCTCTCAAATCAGATTCCCTCCTCCCAGATAGGTCAGGTTTGTACCAAATTGACTAAAACCAACCCAGCCCAGGGCATGAGAGGTTTAGTATAATCGTGGACTGACTCTGGGGGAAAGCTTGATGAAGCCACAGGCTGTGTTTTCTGGCCTGTTTTTATACATTCCATTAAGGCTATGTTAGCCGTCCATGAAGATGGCTGTTTGGAATTCTAGACTAGATAAATGGAACATGATTCCTTCATTTTCACAAGCCCGTAGTATTTAGCTTTGTGTTAACAGGGTGCCTTCAAGGGTCATCCTTTGCATGTTTTAAGGGGGTACCCCCCCATGGGGCAAAATTTATCCATATTGTATTTAAGTAAAACCCAAAGTAATTCTGTTTTTGTAGGAAGATATGTAAAATGATCGGAGGATGTGCTTTTAAAATTAAGAATTTGGGAAGTCATATATGTTTTGGTGAGAATGCTTTATAAATCAAATCCATAAAAATATAAAGTAGACTTGGTGATGAAAGGCAAAGTTCCGCGGTTTCAGGATGGCTGTACTAACTATTTAAGTTCATTGAGACACATAGACTTTGGGTCTGACTAATCTCACTGTATATATATAATCTCACTGTTTTTCATTGCCAACTTCTTTACATGGGGTTTTAATAATTAAAAAAATCAAGTCCAGGTCACACGTTGAGGCAGAACAGAAATAAGTGTATTGGCAGTTATAACTGTATAGGACAGTTCGGCTTAGAGGGTAGTGGACACAATTTCAACGGAATGAGGCCAGACTGCAGCCCCTTATGCTGGGCCTGGAACATACAAAGCCTCAAATTGGAATCCTGCTTGTGGTAGCTTTTGGTAATGGCGGTGGTTCTAATTGTGATCTTTTGGTACTATATACACACGTAAGTCATTTTTGTAAGTAAAGCCATCCTCCGTTTGTTTGATAGAACTAGGTAAACATGTAATGGATTTTTACTGGAGAAATGTTGACTTTTAGGCCCTCTGCCATCTGTACAGCCTGGAGTTTAAACCATGAAATTCAGAAAGGCAAGCTTGTGCTCCGCGTAAAGAGTAATATTCCTAGTGGACCAGCTTCAGTGAAATGGGCTGTGTTATGAGACGCTCGCTCGTGCCTGAGCTGAAGTGACTCAAGTCTAGGCCAGGTGGCCCCCTGCTGGAAGCATCCTGGAAAGGATTCTTCTTCATCCACCCAACATGTATTGCCACTCAGAGTCAGCTGGGTACTGCGGCTCTCTGGTCAGTACAGTTCTCAGTGGCTCCTCTAAGCCAGGCAGGGTGCCGGCAATGTAGCTGAACACAAGCTTACTGCCAGAGGTGATGTTGTGGGTCTGTAGAGTGTCCAGACGATCTGAGAAGCATATTAAAAGGGCTCATGACTTGCTAGTTGCCATCCTTAGGATTTCGGGCTCAATAGGCCTGGATGGGTTGTAATTCTGCATTTTTAGCAATGTCTAAACTCAGACTCAGGCCCTTGACCTGAGTAGCACCGGTTTAGGCCAATGGTTTCCCAACTGTGGTTCCGCCCACCAAGGCCATTTGGCAATATCTGTATCACATTTGGTTAGAGATGTTTCTATTGTCTAGTGAGTAGCTGTGCACATAAATTTCCTGTGATGTGTAGCATTGTCCCTGCAGCAAACCATCAACCAACCAAATGTCTGATTTTGAGAAATTCTCTTTTGGGGCAATAACAAAAAACCCAGTCTCTATAACATACTGAAGAATGTCCTGATGGATTGTGGTGATGGTTATGCAGTTTATAGGCTGTGACTCCTCTTAATCTGGCGTGTCAGTTAGGGACACCTACCCACAGGCAATCGGACAGGCAGGCCACTTGCTGTAAAGCAAGTGCATTTGCAAGGGAGACTGCCTGGGAGAGCCGGGGGTGTGGCTTCACAGCTTAAGTGACATTTGACTGCTTCATGAGAAGGGTAGGGTTTTGCCAGAGGCAAACTAGCCCAGGGGAGTGGGGAAGCAAAGCAGAGTGGGGATCTGTTGAGTTGGCTACTAGGCCTGGGATTGAATATAGACCAGGGAAGCTAGGGGGTGCCAGGTGCTCACAGTAGCAAGGCCACTAATGAAAGCCGCACTCACAAGGGTTACCCTTAGCCTGAAGGCAACAGCAGGTGTCAGACCTGGCAGAAAATGGTGCTGCCCATGCTGTTGTGAGCTTCCAAAGGGCTCAGCTAGCTATAGCCTTCATCATCTTGAAGGGTATCTTAGCCCACACGCAGAGGGCATGAGGTTGAGATCACCTCTGGTGCACTTCAGGTCCTGGTGATTATTGGCAGGACATGAAAGACTTCCATCCTGGGGCTTTACCAATCAGTCCTTAATAAATCACAAGACTTATATCCCAGTCAGGGTATGCACATGCACGTACACATGTATGCACACGCACATGCACACACACGCTGCTGGTTTCTAGAGTGAGCACTTTAATGAGAACTGTGGTGTACCTTAGAAACTGCTCTCTGTTCCACAAATTTTCTGCCAGGACGATTCACCAGCCACTCCCCTTGACTATTGCGTTGGAGCCCCATAGAAATCCCATCACACTGGCCTGAGGAAATTGTGGTTTACATACAGCATTTATCAGCTGCCCCTGTGGTTTCCACACTGTATCAAGTGATTTTTTTAAATGTTTAGCGTTTGATCTGGTTTTTATAGATACATATGGCTAAGAACTTGGTTCTACAGTGAAAAGTATGACTTGCTCCCCGACTCTTTTTTTTTCTTCACTCACTAATTACTATAGTCAGTTTCTTATGTATGTCCAGAGATATGTTTTGCCTTCATGTGATTTATAGCATAGTGGCAAGTCATTCCACTATATATAGGTTTTCCTTCTTTCCTGACATAGGTTCATTACCCTATCTTAATAGATGAGGGGGAGAAAGTGGAAGTAGCTTGCTAGGTGCTGTGCGTTAGTAATGAATTGGCAGAGCAGAAGTTAGATGTAAAGTCCTTGTAGTGGTACCCCGACACGCTAATGATTGGTTCTCCCAAGAAGATGAGGTTGTTTCTTCACTTCGGTGAGGACTAAGGGCTCACCCTTAGGGGTCAGAGACAACGCCTGCTTATGACACCCAATCTCCTTCAAGATGTTCAGCACTGACCACTAGATTGCATTTTCTGTTGACCACAGACAGCAGTGGATGTACACCTGCCTCCTCAGAAATCAATTTGGCCACTGCCCCTGACCTCTGGGTTTCTCATGTTTATATGTTGACTTGCTCTTGAGTGCTAAGCCCCCATAAGAGTTGCAGCCCTAACGTACCCATGACCTTTACCAGTCCAGAGTGCTAGGAAAACAAGCCATCCGTCAGTAGCCACACACCCTTCAGTGGTAGAGTCAGAGCCATTGCACACAGAGAGGAGCAGACCCAGCCTGAACCCTCTGGTCTACGGATCCCAGTCCTCCTCCCTGATGTAAGAGACTGGGAGATGTGTGGGCATTCTGAACTCCTTTTTTGTGATAGCAGTGGAGACCGTTGGAGTCATTCTACAATCAGGCGGATTGTTTACAGTGTCAAAGAATTCTCAGTATCACTTGTTAGAATGGCCCTATAGCGGTGAGCAAGTAGGGAAGAAGAAGCTTACTCTATGGAGACCCTGGGTTGTGGCATCTTTGTGACCAGAGCTTACTTACAATGCTTCTCAATGCCCTAAGATGGGACATGTGTCCTATCTCTAGAGTATTGTCCAGTCAGATTGTAGAAACACACATTGGTCCATCAAGGAACCACACTCAGGTTAGTGACTCTGTGAGGTGCATGCTTAGAATTTTACTTGCTGGCAAGATGGAACATATTATTACATAACTTATATGTTTGTCTGTTACTGGCAGGTAACAAGGAGGGAACATACTCTTCTACCTTCTGGGTGTTGCTGAGTATCTTTCTGGGAGCAGTGGCCATGCTGTGCAAAGAGCAAGGAATCACTGTGCTGGTAAGAGGTCAGACACTGGCCTGTCTTTTGTATACATCCATTCCCTCCAAGAGAGACACTGTTAGCCCTCCCACTCCTGGGGCTTCTGCGTGTCATCACCAACCTATCTTAGACCTCTCTGGACTAACCAATTTGGCTGCCACAATGCCAGCATTTCAGATGGGGAATTAACTGGTTCTTCTGACCATGACTAGTGAATGGCGGGAACTGGTCTGTGGAAAGTTCTTAGGGAGAGGGAGTATGGTTCCTCCTTGTGGAGTGATCCCTTAGATAAAAGTATGATTTGAGTTTCCTGAGACACTCTCATCCTTAGCAGTCCTATATGTAACAAGGAACTTTGCCAGCCACCAAAACCTTCTAGGCAGCTACACCCTTGGCTTCTCTTTGCACCCCAAGGAGACTTGAGTCAACACCCAAGACACCTTGACCTGATTAACCCCAGTTCAGGGCTCGTTTTCCTTTTGTGGTTCCAGTAAACAACCCTTGTACCTAGCTTGTGCCTGCAGGCAGGCACTATACCACCAAACGGAATCCTTGGTCCCCGGTTTCTTTAAAATTGAGCATTCACAGCTCATTTCCACCAGGGACATTTTTTACACAATCCCAATATATAATATTGGCGTACATGCATTTACTGATAATAAAACATAATTTATTTTAAAGCAATTCTTTGGTATATCACAATTTTAACATCTATTAATTAAGCAGGGCGTATTTGCATGCTGTGAGGTGGATGTGTTGGTCTAACAAAATCCAACCTAACAAAACACTATTTTGATACTTTATTGCTTTTGAATGATGGTGGGGAAAGATTAGAAGTGTTTATTTTCCATAATTAAACCATTGTGTTTCTGTAACAGCAGAGAACTTGGTATGTAAAGGAACTGTAGTTCATGGCATGCAGAAGTTCAGAATCTGAACCACGGTGTTTTGGACATTGTGTGGTGTGGTGGATCGCACAGTGCTGATAATGCATTTTGTGTGTTCAGAACCCAGGCTTCAGTGAAGTTGCACAATGGACCTGGGCAAGGACCTCTACAAACACTTTGGATTCATTATGGGTTTTGATTTTGAATTAAATTTTGGTTATTGTGTATTCAGAAACTTTTGACGTTGCCAGTTTTTTTTTTTTTTTGCGGTTAATTATACAGCCTCACATAGGATCATGACCACAGTTTAAGAAGCCTTGGCCTAGTTAGTGTAGTATTTAAAGAGGTGTGTAGAGCAAGTGAGATGGCTCAGTGGGTAGGAAAACAAGCCATCCGTCAGTAGCCACACACCCTTTGGTGGTAGAGTCAGAGCCATTGCACACAGAGAGGAGCAGACCCAGCCTGAACCCTCTGGTCTACGGAGCCCAGTCCTCCTCCCTGATGTAAGAGACTGGACTGTATAGTAAGTTCCAAATCAGCGTGAGCTGTAGCATGAGTCCTGCCTTCAGCTGTTTTTCTTAACCTTGTCTCTGTGGGTATTTTAATAAGTGGACTGATTCTTGTGGCAGGCCAGTCCTATGCATCGGAGTCATTTGGGAGCATTCTCTGTAGCCAGCAGAAGCCAGTATGAGCCCCTTAGCTGTCCTAAGATGCCTGTGGAGGTTGCTAGGCACTCCTGTGACAGAGACATCCTAGCGAAGACTGCTGCTCTGAAACCTGATGCTAATACCAAGTGTGGCTGGAGGACTAGTGGCCTCCACAGCCACAGCTGCATCTCAGAGCTGTCTAGTTCAGGGTCTCTGCCCCTCCGCAGTCCTGCTGAGTAGGGGTCCCATTTAGCTAGGTCTGCAGCATGCTCCAGATTTATTCACACAATAGAAGCGCTGATGATTAGGTTGAATTTAAATTAACTATGAGCATTTTGACTCTGCCTTTAACTTGGATGAAGAAGTGAGTGCCAGTCTTGTGTGTGGCTCAGCCCTCCTGATCGCATGATTCTGTTACCCTCAGCGGCAGTCCCACAGTTCCAGGCAGAGAAGTAAACAGTGTGAGAAGGTAATAGCAGGGGAGTTCCTCTCTTCTGGAAGACGGTTGAAATGGTCTTCTGTGACCCGTGATGATTGTGCGTCACATGTGTGAACAAAATCAGTATTCTTTGAAATGTTTAACCCGGCAGTGGCCTGTGGAATAGATAATTAGTGACTCCTAGCGTTTGTGGGAGAGGGTTAAGCAGCAATGTCATCCTTGCTCTGAAAACCACAAATTACCACTGACTTCTGATGATTTTTGATCTTCTTTGCCACAAAACCCCATATTAAAAAGAGTCCAGTCCACAGGACAGCTTTCACTAGACACACTGTGGATATTCCAACCTCATTATGCAGATTGGGTGGAGGGGGTTCCAGTAGATGATACTGCCTTCCGAAGTCATCTATGGAGGAAAGACTAGATCCAAGGCATAAGCAAACTTTGAATAGCTGTCAAAGCAGCCTGACCATCCTGGTGTCACAGGAGCCGTTAGTGTAGGCAGAGCCATGGGAGCTACTAGTGGTTTCACACAAGCCATTTGTTGTTCACCTAACAATAGTGAGCAGTTCTGCACAGTGTCTGAAGAGGCTTGCTTGTGCACACATTAGTGTCTTTTATGCGCGGTGTCCAGAGTTGCTCTAGTGGCTGCACCACAACTAGAAGGAAGGGGACATTCAGAGAAGAGAGTCCATCTTTTAAACTAAAGCTCCAGAAGTGTAGTTCACTTCTTCCCAAGCTCCATACGCCACCCACGTGACCTGACCTGTCCTTGGATTCTCTTCTCTGAGGGCAGACTTCGGGGTAGAATCCAGCCCTGTGCCCAGGGAGCACAAAACACTACTGGACAATTAGCGCTCTCCTTCAGAGAGCGATGTCTGCCTGCCCTGTTCATCAGGCCTCGGTCAGCCAGTTGGAGTTTATGTACAAGGCTGGGTTGGCGAGATTGATAGCTGATGTTCTCTTTTTATGCCTAGTTATTGCCCAGGTAGCTAACAGCTCTTATAGACAAGGAGGGAGGGAACAAAGACTTCTGGGGAATTTCTCACAAGAGCCTCCAGGTATAAGCTATTCTGAATCTTACCGTGTTCCTAAATGTAGGTCATGGGCTCATTAGATTATCACCGGTGGAGTCCACACTGTGGGTTAGGTTCACCCAAACGTGCAGCTGTTCGTCTTAAATACCTGGAAGTTTGTCCATGGTCATCTTCAGATTTCTTGTCTGGGTTAAATAATGAAAACGTGACTATAATTTCTGCTCCATCAGAGCCAGACTCTCCAGACTAACTGAGACTTTGATTCTTAGGGCCTGAATGCTGTGTTTGATATACTGGTGATAGGCAAATTCAATATTCTGGAAACTTTCCAGAAGGTACTACATAAGGACAAGTCATTAGAGGTGAGTTACATGCTTTTCTCTCAAGCTTCGACATGGAAGATGTCAAGTACCAGCAAATTTCAAATGCTGCTTTCCAAGTATTATCTCGTGATTTGAATTCTAAAGTAGGCAACTTTTTAATGTACTGTGTCAAATGGCTTACGTAGACTAATCATACTTGGGGTTGGTATTTTTATTTTTACAGTGCTGATGATTAAAACCAGGGCCTCCATCATTCTGGGCAAGCACCCTATGATTAGCCTATATCTCCAGCCTTTTTTTTCTATTTTTTATTTTGAACCAGTCTTACTAAGTTGCCTAGACTAGACTTGATAGCTTCTAGGCAGAGTATATGGACCAAGGTGGCTACATTCCTGTCTCAGTATCCTAAATACTTAGGATTGCACGCTATGCTTTTGTTGAAAATCTTATGGTGTAGGACAGTGGTCTGTATTCTTTCAGTTATATTTTGAATGAATACTGATTGGCCAGTAGCCAGGCAGGAAGTGTGGGCAGGACGGCCAGACAGAAAGTGGAGGCAGGTCACTGGGAAGAGGGGGGAGAATTCTGGGAGGAAGGAGGTCCTAGTCCACAGTCCTAATCCAGCCACAGACCAAACAAGATGTAACTGCCTCGCTGAATAGGGTACTGAGCCACGTGGCTGGCATAGGCAGGAGTGGTGGGCTAATATAAATTATAAGAGTTAATAAGAAGCCTGAGCTAATGAGCCAATCAGTTTATAACTAATGTAGACCTCTGTGTGACTTCTTTGGGACTTAACGACTGCGGGAACAGGGCAGAACAGAAACCTCGGACAACAGTCTTCAACAACAGGAACTTTGTGGTGTCCTTTCAGAACATTGGTGTGCTCAGGAATGGAGGCCTCCTCTTCCGAATGGCCCTGCTCACCTTCGGAGGCACTGGCATGCTTTATGCACGCTGGAAAATCATGGGTACAGGTCCACCGGCATTTACTGAGGTAGACAACCCAGCCTCCTTTGCAGACAGCATGTTGGTTAGGGTAAGTATTGAGCCCGGGACTTCTTTTTGGTTGTTTTCTTTCCCAGTCATCTGGAGATCAGTGGTTCTCAACCTGTGGGTCTCAGCCCCTTTCACAGGGGTCACATATCAGATATCTTGCATATCAGATGATTTCATTATGATTCATGACAGTATCAAGATTACAATTATGAAGTAGCAACGAACATAATTTTATGGTTGGGGATCACCACAGCATGAGGAACTGTATTAAAGGGACGCAGTGTTAGGAAGGTTGAGTACCACTGCCGTAGATCCTTCATCCTTCCCCATCTTCATCCCTGCCCACCACCACATTCCCAAGTTCCTAATAAACGGATACATCTTGTGTTACTGTTATCAAGATAAAACCAACTTTTTAATTATGCTGTTGGGAAAGATATGTATTGGGTCTTTAGACGGTTATCTTTTGGTGTCCATGAAGAATTAGTTTCAAGAGCCCTTCTGCCCCACCAATTCCAAAAACCCAGGGGTGCTGGAGTCTTTTTGACAAGAGTGTTTACATAAACTCGTCTCTCCCATGCTCAACCTGTCCCCAGCTTCTACACTGTAGCTAACACAACGCCTGCTCTCTGTTCTTCCGTCATTAGTGAAGCCCTCACTGCTCAGCATATTTAAGCTTTGGATTTTGGAACTTTCTGAAATTTTTTTTTCTTCCAAATATTTTCAGTCTGTGGTTAAATTCTAGGTCTGTGGAATCTATGGATTCCAGAGAAGATAGGGCCGACCATGATCCCTTTCATGAAAATAAGGAAAGGCGGCCCCCACCGTGATGATGTCCATCTCACTGATGTGCTTTCTGACCCCGTTTCTGTGGCTTCAGGGAAACGGGCATGGCTGAGTGAGGACAAAATGCAATAACACGACGCTGTTGCAGGAGTCTGCAAAATATAATGACTATTGCAGGAGTCTGACAGCATCAAGATTATTCACTCAGGCTTGCCTGTTTTTCTAAAGATCTCAAGCCAGATTCCTATCTGTACACTTTACAGAGCGAAGTCAAGAGAATACCCAGGGCTGAGGTCCATTTTTAAATCGTTAGGTAGGTGCACTGTTGACACCAGGGCCTTACCTTGACCGTGTCAGATGCATTAGGTAATGCTATGTAAATGAGCCATAACCTGGCCTGAAATACAACACCTGCATTGCCTGGCCCAGTGGCTTGCTGTATTTTTAAAAGTATAAAAATCTGGATGCATTTAATAAATTACAGATTACAGTCCTGTGCTCAGAATACAAATGGGCAATATTTCGTTTTTACACAACTGCTCCCTGGAACAGGAGCTTATGAAAGCCTCGGAAGTGAAGTTAGGATAAGCGTGTTCTTTCAGGGTCAGCATCAAGTAAGTGTTTGTTTTTCTTTTGTCTGACAGGCCATAAACTATAATTACTACTATTCATTGGATGCCTGGCTGCTGCTGTGTCCCTGGTGGCTGTGTTTTGATTGGTCAATGGGCTGCATCCCCCTCATTAAGTCAGTTGGTGACTGGAGGGTAATTGCTCTAGCTGCACTTTGGCTCTGCCTAATTGGCCTAATATTCCAAGCTCTGTGCTCTGAAGATAGCTGCAAGAGAAGGTAAGAGGCAGCATGGCATTTTAACTTATACCCAGAAGCATTTTGCTGAATCCAGTGCCCATCACTTTTAACTGCTCTGCACATAGGATATCTAAGGGCATTTGTTTTGAATATATGTCTACAACGCGGTGGGAATCTGAGTGCCTTCAGCTGGTAGGGATGGAAGTTGGAGGGGCAGAAGCAGTAGATATGACTGCCATGTGCCCCCCCCTCCTAAGTAGCACTTGGAGATCTCGCCGTAGGAGGTGAAGTGTAATTTATGGTCAGAACAGAGAGTGTAAGTGACGCGTGTTGGGTCCATTATTTCGCAGTTCTCCTTCAAAGAAGCCCTTGCAAATCCTGATCTGTTCTGTTGTTGGGCACAAAATAAGTTGCTGCCCCAAAGAGGCAGAAAAGATCTTTTGTCAAGGATTATTGGGAAAATAATTGGAGAAAACAACAAACATGTTCCATGCAAATGAAACATCCTAAGTGCACGTGATATTAAATGAGTCATTTCTCCAAATAAATTAATGTTTTCTGCTCATCGTGTGCCGAAATTGGTTGGTGATTCCAAAGAGCAACAAACTTTAGTCGCAATCAGTGAAACAAAATACTGTAAGTCATGGAAGGAGCCACCAAATATGACCTCATTTCTTCATTTATGCCTTTGCATCATATGAGACAGAGAGACATAGAGAATGGTCTGCAGATAGATGCTAGGTATGTTTCAAGGAGTCCTGTGTTTGTGCTTTCGTGGTTGTAACATAGTAGCAAGAAAAAGAATGATACTTGTTTCTTTCAAAGTTTAATTTATTTCTGTATTGTTCTGGTTGGTAAGGGAGTCACATTAAAAACTACATGATTTATTGGGGACTAGTGTTCACTAATCAAGGTATAGATGAAATGTAATTTTTCAGACTTTATTGATACAAACATGATGTGGACGTTTTTCCCGTGTTCTGGTTGCTGCGTACCTTTCTCTGTGCTCTCTGCTTAACTCCTTCTACTGATGCCTTTTTCCTTGCTAGTACCCTTTCTAAATTGATAACAAGAAGCCAAGAACAGTATTGTTAATATGTCAAGTAAGGAGCGTTTCATGAGAAGTCTAAAACTAGCTGTTTATATAAATACTTTTCCTCTTCCAGAATCCTTACTCTGGGTCTGGGATTTCTTGTGATTCCCTTCCTTCCTGCAAGC
Organism: Ondatra zibethicus; assembly: GCA_004026605.1. NCBI lineage: Eukaryota > Metazoa > Chordata > Mammalia > Rodentia > Cricetidae > Ondatra > Ondatra zibethicus. The sequence goes on along the minus strand of PVIU01002330.1, from coordinate 45,101 downwards.
AACTTGTTTTTCCGAGTGGGCTTCGTGGTTGCAGAGCGTGTCCTCTACCTCCCCAGCGCTGGGTACTGCATGCTGCTGACCTTTGGATTTGGAGCCCTAAGCAGACACACTAAGAAAAAGGTAACATGGGGCTGGGGAGATGATTCAGTGGGTAAGGACTTCGAACCACGGTGTTGATGTAAAATGCCTGGCATGGCTTTGCATGCCTGTAAGGCCAAGCTTAAGAGCTTTAAGCCAGGCAGATCCTGGGAACTCACTGTCCAAGCAGCCTAGCAGAACTAGCCAGCTTTTGTTTCAGTGAGTGACCCTGTCTTGAAGAAGTAAGGTGAAGAGTGATGAAAGAAGACACTTGATAGCCTCTTGTGGCCTCTACGTGGGCACAGGTGGATGCTCACAGCTGCTTACCCATGTGCATGCACCCCACATGTGTACACACCAAAAAGAAAATAAAAATATACCAACCCAGAATGCTGCAGCCAGGAAACGCAACCACCGCATGTGGCTTACTAACGGCATCTGCCTACTCTGTTCAGAAACCAGTTGCTGCCATTATCCTGGGCATCCTGCTCATCAACGCCCTGAGATGTGTGGTCCGCAGTGGCGAGTGGCGGAGCGAGGACCGGCTCTTTCGGAGCGCCCTGTCTGTGTGTCCCCTCAATGCTAAGGTACCTTGCCCACCAGATTCCTCTTCAGAACACTTCACTGGAAGATGTGGGTCCTCCAGCAGAGTAAGAGCGTTAACCATCATCAGATAGTTTGGGGGGGGTATTTTATTTTCAGTGAGTTTATTATGATTCATTGTACTCAGCTAAAAGAAATTATTACATTCAAAAGGAATCATTAAGACCCACACAGTATCAATAGATTGATTTAAAGAGGTGCCCATCCTCCAGCCATCTCACATTGAGGAGGCTGGGAGTGGGAGGATGTCTCATGTCCAGGCTAGGACATGATTCATTCAGAGCAAACCTTTCGGAATCCACACTCTGGTGACAGGAGCTGGCCTCCGTTGAGCTACAGTGTGAGGGTGGCGGTACCTATGAGTAGGCTCGGAAGTTTAAAGTGGACGGGTGCACACCACTGCACATCACCCCTTCTCTGCTTGGTGATGCTTCTTGGCAGATTAAGTAAGCATGGATGTATGTGCTTTTAAAATTGGCAGTGTTTTGTTGGAGAGACCTAGAGGGGATTTATCTCACTTGTATTTTTGATTAAACCTAAGCATTCTACTTATCCAGCTGTGCAAACTCAGTGGGTTTTTTTGTTGTTGTTGTTTTTTGTTTTTTGGGGGGGGGGTTTTGTAAGGAATAATGCCTGCCTGCTAGGTTTCTTGTGGGAGTGGAATGAACAATGACACCATACACAGTGGTCAGCACATAGCAGGTGCTCTGGAAATGTTAGCTTTTTAGATTTTGTGTTTGTTTGCCTTCACAGAACAGTAATAAGAGAATTCAATTTGCTGAAGACTTTAGGGTAGAAGTCTCCTGTTAGTATATAGATTATTGTGTCTTAGCTCATTTGATGGGAATTGCCTAGAATGTGTGAATGGACCCTGAATGGGGGGCGTTTTCTCAAGTTTTCACGTCTACATTCTATATTAAGGAAGGCAGTGATTTCAGGCAAAGTTCTATAAATATAACTAAGGAGCACTTCACATCTCACTGTGACCAAAAAGTGAAGTCTATAAAAGCTGGGACTCTGTGCTTTTCCTTTCTCTTTTCTTTTTCTTTTTTTTTGGGGGGGGGGTCACTCATTTTATAGTTAAGAGTCTTAGAAAAAGTGATTTACTTCCAGCTTTTATCTTTTTTTTGCTGAGCAATCACTGTCTTTTGTAAATGAACCTTTAGTAGCACTCTAATTTCATAGATGTAAGATTCCCTTTACAATTTCTTCCCTGCATGGACAGCAGTAATTGCCTGTTCTGTTTATATAGTTCCTCACTGTGGGGAACTCCAGTCTCTACACAGGGCATTATAATTAATCCCATTATCCTCCTGCTAAGGACTTTGATAGAGGCTTTCTTTATTTTCCCAGATGGGAGAAACTGAGGCATAGAAAGGGGTAGCTGGTACTATTTAGATTAGTAATTTGAGTGGCTGGGTAGAGATCCAGCGTCGTGTTTTGCTGTGCCCAGGTGACCGTAGTAAACAAGGGACGTGGGATGTATTTGCTGTCTTGGCCTGAATATCTTCTCAGTGCGTGAATTCAGCCATAATAGACTGGAAGACCGAGAGTACACACACAGGGGCATTATGTGGTCACGAGTATGTGTGTTTCTCATTTTAACTAAGCTGTGCAGAAAGACCTCAGCTTCAAGCCAGTACTATGATATTCTTCTCTAGAGCTTTTCTCAATGTCTTTTAATGGAAGCAAGATAGAGTTTCTGTTCCTTTATATACTGAAGTGTCTAATTGTCTTCCACTTTTTTTTTTTTAAACCAAAAAGCAATGTTGATCTCAGGGAAGAATGCTTCTTCTGGAAGCTGCTATATCCTTTCGATCCTTTTCCAGGGGATTCGTTTTCTCGATAGCCTCTGAGTATTAAGTAAGCGCTTGGCACCTGGCTGTTGTTCAGACCCAGATTTATATTGAGATTTGCTTTTTTTACTTTGAAAGACTGAGATATCAGAATAGGTAGTGCTGGTCCCTGGCCTGCACTGAAATTACCCACAGTGCCTTGCATGTGGTAAGTGCCTAATATTAGTTATTGAATTGGGCCAAATGGAAATTGTGTTCATCAAGCCCTACCGTGTGTGAGATTCCAAGTACTGAGTTTATTGGCAGTCATTTTAGTTTTTAAGACTTAAACATATGTTGCATTTAATATCAACCCCATGATACAGCTCTAAATTATTTTAACAATGAAAGGACCATATACCACCCCAAGGAATTTCCTTAAAGATGATTACTGAATTTTTTTTATGTGTGTTTAAACATTTTAGGCTTAGCAGTTTTCAACATCAGCAGAATATTTGAAACAGCCAGTTTCTAAAGCAACGGTATTAAAAGTGCCTTTCATTGTGGGTGCTGTTACTTTTCCCCGTGTGTTCGTCATTTGGTGGCAATGTCTGTTTTAATCTGGCTTCGTTGTCTCAGCATATGAGGTAGAAAGACTGGAGGGAAAGTTGGATAAATGTCCTCTTCCAGTCTCTATATACCACAGTAATGAAAATCACTCATTTTTAAACACTATCAACAGTAGCCTGGTCGTCTGGTCTGTTTTCTGTGATCTTTGGCCCAATCTAGGCAGCTATGTTCTTTTCACAGAATTCCCTGACGAATCCGTAGACTGAGAATGTCTTCTTCATTTTGGACTGCCTTCTAGGCCTGAATCAGATTTCTAACTCACTCTGTTTAAATAACTGCTGTCCAACTTTTCACAGTGGCCTGTGAATCCCTCCTGGGATTCTGGTCTGGCATTCTAAGTGTCTGGCAGAACCCTGGCCGTGCTGCAGAGGGCAGCTGAACTCTTCTTGAGGGCTGCTTATGGAGAGAACAAAGAAAAGCAGCAGGAGCTGTGGGCAGAAGAGGCTGGAGCCGTACTGACATCTGAGTAGAAGCTGTATTTGTGTCCTGGTGACCAGGAGGATGTTCCTCTTGCTTTCTGTTCTTTTGTGCATGGAATGGGATGAGACCACAAATACTGTGGCTTGCTCTGGCAGTAGTGCGTGTAGAACTGCTTCTGAGCTGCAACGTAAGAATGAAAATACCTATGAGTGGACAATATTGTGGTCCAGGAAGTTTCTGGTGCGCGCGCGCGCGCGTGTGTGTGTGTGTGTGTGTGTGTATGTGTGTGTGTGTGTGTGTGTGTGTAGGAAAGTGGTCTTTTCAAGGGTTTTACATCACCCTAACATTTCTATGCTTCCCCATGGAGCTAGGTAAATACAAGTGTAGCTACTTGAAAATTGACTTCATGAAAGGAATTTATCACACACGTGTTCATAGAATGGCACACTGCCCTGAACCCTTCCAGAAACCCAAGCATATCTGAGGCAGTGCTGTAACTGGGTTGAGACTAACAGTGCAGGACGGGTTTGTTTTCAAAATGTAGTGCTCCACCCATGCTTGAATGCTGTTTCGGGATCCATCTGTTTCCTTGGGTCACCACTGCCTTATGTCTGAGACCATGAGCCCTCAGCAGCAGAGATTAGTTCTAAAGGCTAGACATCCAGGACAAAGGTGCCAGAAGGGCTGCTTTCTGCAGAGGCTTCTCCCTCTCTGTGTCCTCATGTGGTTGTTCCTGTGCACGGCCTTCATTTCTGTCTGTATCCAGTCAGGTAGGGTTGGGGCCCCTGTGTGGTCACTGTTGTAGGAGGCTGCTAGTTCATTTCCCGGCTGCCCAGACTCCCGAAATAATCACACAGAAACCATTTTATTTGCAATACTGTTTGGCCAATAGCTTAAGCATATTTCTAGCTAACTCATATCTTTAAATTAACCCATTTCTATTAATCTGTGTATTGCCATGAGGCTGTGGCTTGCTGGGTAAAGTTCTAGCGACTGTCTCTGATGGGGCTACATGACTTCTCTCTGACTCCACCTCCTTTTTCCCAGCATTCAGTTTAATTTGCCCCACCTAGCTCTGCTCTACTCTGTCACAGGCCCAAAACAGCTTTTTTATTAACCAGTGGTATTCACAGCATACAGAGGGGAATCCTACTTTCCCTTTCCTGTTTAAATGAAAAGGAAGGTTTTAACTTTAACACAGAAAAATTACATATAACAAAACAGGTACAATTACAGATACAATATTTATATCCACTTTATCTTTTATTTTAACTAAGGAAAACTATAACTATCTATTCTTCAACTCCATCAAAGACTCCAGAAGGATATAATATTACCTAAGTAAACAGGAAGTGCATTGTAAGCAACTTCTAAAACTCTAGAATTGACAGAGACTTCTCACTACCTGGACAGTCACCCAAAGTTCTTCTGTACTGTTGGGGCATCCATCTTCACCCTACAGGCCCATAGTATTCAGCAGACTTTTCCACAAAGCAGGAAATTTCAAAGACAGCTCCACCTATATCGGCAGTTTGTCAGTCACTTTCTTCTGTGTCCTGCAGAATGTCTGGCAGACTCTTTCATGAAGCAAGAACCCTGAAGGATCATCTCACCTTTGGGCAAGTTCAGCAGTCATTTCTCTGTGGGTCCTGCATGTCCAGTTCATACAGCATAGCATCAAACAGTCCAGGCAAGAGCAGTTTCTTGCTCAAATGGCTATTCAACACCATAAGGAGCCTCTTCAATGCCAATCATCCTCTTGAAGTAGATTGGTGCTGCCAGGAGCAGATGTGTCTCACTCATAAAAGTCCTAAGTTCTTAAACATTTTAAATGCCATATTCTGTAGTCTTTGAAAGGTTTGAAGAATGCCTATCCATCTGAAATACATCTCTGTACTTCTAGAAAATCTAACTAACATGACTACAAGCTTGACTATTGTGGATAATTATCTACTAACCTATATTTCTTAATTATACATTACATTTTTAAATGAGCTGCACAAACACAATACCTTAATCGGGAGCAGAAATACACATATAATAACATTGACTTTAAATTTGTCTCAGTAAACCAAGATCCATACCAGTGCAAATCTCTATAGCATATCCCCCTTTAAATATAAACAAACATTTATAAACAATCATTTAAGGAATTTGGGTGTCGTTCTCTCCAAACTGCTTCCTGCTTTTTGTTGGGTGAAGTAATTTTCCCTGCCTAGCTCTGCTCTACCCTATCACGCACCCAAAGCAGCTTCTTTATTAACCAACGGTATTCACTGCACACAGAGGGGAATCCCACATCAGATCACCACTTCTCCTTTATGACACCTTAAAGGCCAGGTCTCCGCCATTACATTGAACGGTCCTGGGCCTTTTTCTCTATGAACACTGAAGGAACTCTATTCTGCCTGTGACACACAGAGAAGACAGTAGTTGATTTCAAGAAGAAAAGCAGACAGTAGGGTGAGGCATCCAAGCAGCCTAGCACAGTCAGCTGTCTTTACCCAGAGCCTGGGAAGTGGGTATACTGTGCTAAGATCCGGGCTTAGGAACTGGGGTTTAGATTCAGCCTCACAGTTTCTAATAAGATGCTTAACACTGAAGTGGCTAATCAACTCAGAAGAGAAGGCAACTCCCTCAGCTCAGAGCTGCTATGGGGAGAAGATATTGGCAAGGAGCATGTCAAATCTTGGTGGCCCTCTGTATAAGGTGATAACTATGGTCTGTCATTTGCCCTGAGTCTTCCTCTCTAAACAATGTGTGGCATCCCCCTCCTGGGATTACCACTGACTTTTATAATTCTGGGAAGAGCTTTTATTTGCCAGCAGAGACCTCTGATGATGTTCTCAGGAGCAAAGCCATCCTGTTTTCCAAGTCCAGGTCCCAGCTCCCTTTATTATTATTATTATTATTTAATGATGTTTTTGAGATAAGGTCTCAAGTAGCTGTGACTGGTTTTGAACTTTCTGTATAGCCAAAGATGTTGTTAATGTGATCCCTCTGCCTCTGCTTTCCAAGTGCTAGCATTGCAGGCATGGACCACCACATCTGACATTTCTCTGTAATATATCCTGAGCCCATGCATAACTGAGAAAGTACTTTGCATTGCCCCTGCAAGGTGTCCTCATTCTAAGATGGTTAAGAATTTCTCATTGATTTTCAACCAGGAGTCCTGTCTCTTCAATCTTCTTTGCAAATGGTTTCTTTTCTCATTAATGATTCTTATGTTCTCTTTCACTCTTGTTTGTTTATTTGTTTGGTTTTGGTTTTTCAAGACTGGGTTTCTCTGCATAGCCCTAGCTGTTCTGAAACTCGTTTTGTAGACCAGGCTGGCCTCAGATTCTAAGAGATCCTCCTGCCTCTGCCTCCTGAGTGCTGGGATTAAAGGCATGCGCCACCACTGCCTGGCTTCTCTTTCATTCTTAATGAACATCAAACTTCCGTGATATAAATTAACCTTTGTAAGACCGACAAGATGTGTTAGTAGGTAAAGGGTGTTTGCTGCCAGGCCTCAACTGAGGCTTGATGGTAGTCATGAGGATATGACTTCATAAGGTGAGAGACTTGGTCTGCACACTGTTAGAGTAAACCAGAAGTGACCTTCTCTGAAGGAAACTTCAGGACACACAACACACACGCACTGCCTTGTCATATGATACCTTCTACTGTGTTCGGAGTTATCATCAGGGACAGCTCCCCACCCCTTAGACTTCACAACTTCTTTCTTAAACTGAATAATACACATTTCTGTACTAAAAATGGGCATTCTGTAATAGGGAAGCAGGAAGGCAGGGCTTACTTAAATCAGGGTAGATTTAATCCAGAGAGACATGGAGACAGGGAAATTGGTAGTGTATGAACAGCAGCAGAGAGGTATCTCGTTACTGATAAACACCAAAGACAGGAGCCAGGCTGGGAGAGCTCCTCTCTCAGGCTTGGACATTAATTAGAACTGCGGCTACCAGTGCTGTGTGGGACCAGCCGGATTGGTGGCCTTTTGTCGTGACAGCCCAAGGGCACTGACTTTGTTGCTCCCAAGCAGTGCCTCAACCACCTGCTGTTGCCTAGCTGCTCCTGGCCAACCGGAAGTCCTGCCCTCAGCACTCCCGCAACGCTGAGCCTCCTGTCCCAACACTAGCTTCTGCTCATCCCTGCACTCTGTCTGGACTGCCTCGTCTTCCCAGGGCATCCTCCATGGCAAACCTTTCCCTAGTAGCTAGGTTCAGGTCCCAGCCAGGAAATCTGTCCCACAGAACTTTTCCTCAGGCTCTCTGAAACCAGGACGTAACCTTGCCTGCACAGCCCTTGCGGTCTGTGCAGTGACACGAGTACTGAGGTGGTTTAGTCATTAGCTAGGAGTGCTGTGAGCAGGACTTTGGGCTTTTGCCCCCACGCTGTGCCCAGCTGCTAGTACAGCGCCTTACTCAATCATCATCATCGCTGCCTGAAGGATGCGGGATGGTAGATGCAGATTTGGTACCTTCTTAGTTTAGGCTGCAGTAAGAGAACGCTGTAGACTGGGGTTTACATAGTAGATATTTACTCTCAACGTTCTGGAGGCTAGGGAACCCACAGTGACGGCACCTGTGGGTAGTGGTGGCCTGGGAAAGACTTTCTTCTAGTTCGGGAACAGCCATCTTTTTAGTGAGACCCTAACATAGTAAAGAAAGTGAGAGGGGCACCTCTGTGACCTCGTCACCTTCCAAAGTCCTCACCTTCTAACTCCTTAGGGTAGGAGTTAGATTTCCATTTTATTAATTTGGGGATGGGGAACAAAAACATCCCACTCATGATGCAGGAAGGAAAATGTTTGCAGATGCTACCAGAAGAATATGCCGGACAGAAAGGACCGGATTTAGAGAAAGTGACAGAGTTATTATTTCTGTCGCAGGTCTGTAGATGACTGACCTGTGATCTCACTCTAAGGTTTGTAAAAGAGGAGGGTACGGGGCTTTCCGGACAGCAGTTTTGTGACTTTCTGGTTTTCTCTGGGGATGACGTAGACATTTTCCTTCCGGTCGTATTTACAGCACTGTGCTTGTTGCCCCTTGACTCATGGTCATAATCCTGTAACCACCACCACCTCCCATAGGGCCTTTTGGTTCTGGAGGGTGTTTTTGTTGTTGTTTTGTTTTGTTTTAAATCCCTTCCCCTTCTGTCTTCAGTTAGAAGATCCAATAGATTTCCAGCTCTGAACACAGAAGTCTGTGCTGATAGCCAAATTGTTACCTGTGTTTTCAGGTTCACTACAACATTGGCAAAAACCTGGCTGATCAAGGCAACCAAACAGCAGCCATCAGATACTACCGGGAAGCAGTCAGGTACACACGTGTATGCTTGCATCCTTGCTCCCCAAGAAGCCGGCTCTTCCCCAAAAGACTCTTCCATCCTCACTGGTTTCTGAGCGCTGGGAGAAAACAATGGAGCAGTAACAGTCTGTTTGGCTTTCTCTCCATTTCCAGATTAAACCCCAAGTACGTTCATGCCATGAATAACCTCGGGAATATCTTAAAAGAAAGGAATGAGCTACAGGAAGCCGAAGAGCTGCTGTCATTGGCTGTCCAAATACAGTAAGCATTTTTTTTTCTTCCCTTTCTTAGCTTTTTGCCAAGGACAAAGAATGGATCTCTGGGTTTGGGCAGTCATCTGATCTTCTCTTTTTCTTGTTTATCTTTTGTTTTTGTTTTTGTTTTTTTTTTAAATGCTTTTCCAGGCCAGACTTTGCAGCTGCGTGGATGAATTTGGGCATAGTTCAGAATAGCCTGAAACGGTTCGAGGCGGCAGAGCAAAGCTACCGGACAGCAATTAAACACAGGCGGAAATATCCAGACTGCTACTACAACCTCGGGCGGCTGGTAAGGGCAGGCTGCCCCAGTTTCCCGACACCTAAAACAGAACCCTCCTAAACCCATCCAGGACTCTCCACATTAGAAAAGCCCTCTGTATGTGTTTATCTCATTTGAAAGTAGTAATTTGATTTCCTTGTATATACTGCTAAAGTTCTAATTAATGAGACATACAAACCGAATGAGTCTAACTTATAAAATCACAAAGGCAATAGATTAAATGAAAATTCTGTGCATCCCTTCTACCCTGGAAAATGTACTTCAAGGGCCCACTTCCTGATAAATATTGTTTTGTTTTCTTTTTAAAACATGGATTGAATAGAAACTATGATTTAAAAACAAGCCTGTAACTGGTTTCTGAGCTTCCTTGTTCTCTTTCCCCAAGGGAGCAGATTTCTTCTTTTGCAAGGGGATGTTCTCCCCAAAAAGAGTGTTTCAGGAGTTAGAGCCTTATCTGAAAGGGCCTTGAAGTTACTTAATGGAAACAGAAGATAACATGTTTGAATTAACCTATATTTCTGGTTGCTGACAGAATATTTAAGGCAATCTGATACAAAGAAAATTATGACCCAATTCTTTAAACAGGAGTCATTAGATTTACTAGGTGAAATTGATAAGGGAAATACTTTTGGTCCATCTGAGCTAAACTGGATGGTATACAGAGTGATGGGACATCTGGAAAAAATAGTGTACGGCTTCACAAGTAGGTAGCATCCACAGGTTCTTAAAAAGAATAAGATAAAAGAAAAAGGAAAAAGAAAGATTGTTTATCCTCATTTGAAATACCCGAAGCATTGTCATTTTATGCTTTGTTGTAAAAACCAGTAGTTCCCCACATTAGTTGCTCATCCAAATAACCACCTCTGTATGTGATTTGATAATTCAGAGGTTCCATATAATATTTGTATTTTCCTTAAAAGATAATAAATATCCTCCTTCTTCTGGGAAGCATCCCTCTCTGAACGCTGAACTTTGACCTAAAGACCATGTCAAAGCAGAAGGGAAACCCAGAAAACATTGGATGTTTGGGTTTTTTAATAGGAAGAATAGGCTTCCGTTTTTACCATGATATAAAAACTGTGGCCTTCAAGGTGTTTGTCTCTGGAATGATGTGCCGTGGTTTTGGGAACTGCACAGGTAGAATGGACAGAGGAAATAAACTGGTGAGACCCAGGGCAGTAAGCATTAGGACTGACCTTGTGATGGACAGAGGGGCTCCCTGCAGGAGTCACACAGGGAAACAAACCTGGGGAAGAGATGAGAATGGAGACCCAGTGCAGACTGACTTCGTCCGCCTGAACCAGACTTCCAGGAATCTAATGCCAGGTGGTTCGTTGTCAGCATATTTAAAACACCGTACAATTTGGGAAACGGTTTCCAGGCAACAATCAGTCCAGTTCCAGGTGCACAATAAAGCTTAAAGTGTGACTGTATAGAGACTCCTTTACAAAGTACTTATGACCTTGAGGGTGGGTTCCTTAGCCGAAAGGCCTAGTGTGGTCTCTGAGCCTTAGCAGAGGTCAGCAGGCCATGAAGTACAAGTGACACCTCCTCTAAGAATGGGTGATGGTCTAGGGAGGGAAGAGTCTGGGATAATCATTCTGGGGCATTTGGGTGAGATCTGCTTCTGTAGCAAAAGGTGAGTGAGGCCTGCCTTCACAGCTAGCAAAACGATCGTCATTGACAAAATGCGCTCCCAGCCTTCTGGGTAGGAAAACAGGTGTTTTATCTCCTCCCTTGAGAAGAGGGACCTGTGTGTTGAACATTCCTGGTTTCCCTAGTGATCTGTGGGCACAAGGACCTCTGTGTCCCCAACACTGGACAAGTTGATTTCAGTGAGCGAGCAGATAATGCTTGTATTGTAAGTTTTAGGATGATCTGGCTTACGTGGTTTTATTTAAAAAAAAAAAAAAAAACACTAAACTTGTTTTAGTTGTTAAATAAGTACAATAGGAAGACAGCATCTCTAGAAGTCTGATCCAGTGCCAAAAAGAGGAGTCACTTCCTCCAGGGCACCGTAGAGGGGTGACAGCCACACAACCGTCACGAGACATTCGAACAAAGGTCGAGGGAGCCTGGCCTTCTCTTGTCTTCATCAGCTGACTCCAGGGCTACTGGGCCCTGTGTGCTTTCCCATTTCCAAATGCGTGTTTTCTAATGGTACAAACATCTATGCTGAAGAAGTCTTAAAGCTCCTCTAGGGATATGCAGGGGCGGAGGACGCTTTAAAACCGCATGATAATGTGACCAAAACCTCAGTCACGTACAAAGCAGGGCAAATCCTCAGAGTTGACAAAGGAAGAAAGTGTTGCTCGGAGTGGAGCAGATGTGTTACCCTAAACCTGCATGGAGGTGGAGTTAGTGTCTGTTGTTTGCTGGGCCAGTTAAGCGAATAGTTAAATGACATTCGATTTGGTCCCTGTGAAGCCTGTGGTGTTTCCCCTCTTACAGAGGTAGTTCCTTTCAGGTTCTTGCTTGCAGAGCAAGTGTGTCCACCTGAAGCTTCCTCATTAAAGCTGTGGTCTACAGATATCGCTTTCTCCTTACTCCCTGTCACTGCTCTTCCTTAGACTCCGGAAAACAGGATTTATGCTAAATGAGCCCCCGTAGAAGTAAAGAAAAGAACACAGAACATGAAGTACAAACATGGATGGCGAGTTCTGGTCTTGCCCTTCACGCGCCTTCGCTGGAATGATCAGTCATAGCCCTGAAACAAATGATACCTTGGTATTGTTTACCTGTTGTGCTGCCCTGAGGTGTCGGCACCGCGGGGCCTGTTGTCTAAGGCCCCATTATGCTCTCCATTGTGGTTCAGTTATCCAGCTTTGCTCTTGACAGCTTAAAAGCATTAAGGCTTAATCTTTAACAGCTCAGCCAGCCCATTTATATATCCGCAAATAAGAGGAACTTAATAACTTCAGGGTGTCTGTTTTAGAAGCCGTGTTTTTATAATGGGAGACGGATACTTGCTTTGATTTGTGGACGCTGGTAAGAAGAGGACACAATGCAATTATAGAGGAACTAGGAAGTGTCAGGTGATTTGGGGCATGGTGCTGATCCTTGAGGCTGGTGGTGATAGTGGCTTGGAGGAGTGCTGGGGACTCTTCTCTGTGCAGAAGTTTTCTGTCAGTCACGGACTTTAGAAAAGAGAAAACATGCCGAGTGTTTTAAACCAGGATGCCTTAGCAGAAGGGCATGGTCAAACAGTTGAGGGAAGAACAAAAATGGAAATATATTGATGTAGAGGAAACCCATAGGTTCGGGGGAGCATGTGGAGTGAGAACTGAATTCAGGAGAAGCTGCCATGTGGAGGAAAGACACTGCTTCCAAGCCTGGGACAGTGGAGGAGAGGAGAGGGAGGGAGGAGGAGAGGGAGGGATGAGAGTTGGGTGGAAAGCATGGTTCTCTGTCCTTGTCCTTCTGAGGCTGGCAAAACTGTGTCCAGGAGTCGGGTGGTGAAGGGCCCAGAGCAGAGTATGGGGTGCACGAATGACTGGTAGGGAATGACACCTCCACTCCCTGTTGCGTATGAAGGCACTGTGTTTCTCTGTTTTATCTTTTTATTTATTAATGTGTCTTTTTTACATCATGTATCTTGACCCCATTCATTCCCTCGTCCCCTTCACAACCACCCTCCACCCTGCACCCCCCAAATAAAACAAAATTTAAGAGGAAAAAAATTAAAAATGGGGAAATTCAAAATCTTGTCATGGAAGCTGCAGTGCAACACAGTGAGTCACGCAGTAAACCCCTTTGTCCGTATATCTATACTCGCGAGTGTTCATTGCTAAGACTCACTGGTCTGGTTTCTACTATCCCATAGATGCTGGGCCCTCACTAGGACTCTTTCAGGATGCCCTGTTGTTTCCCTGTGTTGTGCAGATCCTGCAACTTTGGGTCTTGAGGTCAGGTCTCTACATGCGTCAGTAGATCATAGATAGGGTGGATATTGGGACCAGACAAATCATAACCCTGGATCTGGGCCTGGGCAGCTGTAGGGTCGGTCTGCCTGCCAGTCCTCTGTCCTCACCACCTGGGTGAGCTCTCCAGCACTGCCCTCTCTCATTCACCCTTGCAGCAGTGAGTAAGGGGTGGGACCAGTTAAGTGTATGTAAAGGAAGAATAGCTAAGGGAACAAAACAAAAACCTGTTACCTGATTCAACCTTCAACAAGCAGTAATAACATTCAGGGTGATGGTGGGAATAAGTTGGAAACAGGAAGACTTGTGTGTTGTATGAGGGATTTACGGTGTTGCCTCCGACTCTGTCCAGGTAACTCACGCGTGTATTACACACTGCAGAGAACTGACTTGCCACATCCAATGCAAAGACCGTGTTTAATGTTTAGTATATTTAAACAGCCCTATTTATTTCAATTTTATGCCATTTTCTAATGGTTTTAAAGGATAAAATCTTGCAGCCTAATATTCTAAGCCTCATGAGAAATTTGAGAAATTCTGACATCTTTAACAAAAAAAGATATTTGTAAATGTTTTCATAATTCATTAACATTTTGTTGCCTGTTTGTTGTGTGGGCCATAGGACAAGTCAGAATATTTCTGTTGTCCAGTGGAAAATGTGCTTAGTAAGTGGGAAAGAAATAATAACCCGAGCTGCCATAGATATCTGTCATCTGAACTTTGGGCAGAGTTCCAGGGAAGGCGCACATCCACGTGAGATGTACTTGGGCCCCCACATGCGGGTGCTCACGTGTGCAAAGACAGTTCTCTTCTTCCCAAACAGGCAAAGAGGATCCAAACTGCTGAGGGGTTTTACATTGTTATGTGGGTCCTTTCCAAGGAGTTTATAAAATATATCTGAATGGCTCATATTTTTATCTTGAGTTTAGATGTACGTAAGAGGTTTCTAACCCTTCCTCACAAGCAGATTAGGCGTGTAGCACACATTTGCACTCGTGTCCCCCCCCAACTGCCACTTCTGCGGTGTGGGGGGGAGGGAGGGAGGAGAGTGTAGGTGGGGAGAGAGAAGGTGAGGGAGGGAGAGAGAGAAGGGGAGGGAAGGGGAGAAGAAGAGAAGGAGGGAGGGAAGTATAGGTGGGGGAGAGAGGGAGAGGGAAGGAGAGAGGAGAGGAGAGAAATGAACCTGTATATCTATATATGGAGGCCAAAGATCGATTTTGGATATCTCCTTTGTGGCTCTCCTCCTTATTTTTAAGGCAGGGTCTCTGACTGTTTCAGACCTTGCCATTTCAACCAGACGAGCTGGCTAGTAGCTCCTGGGGTCTGCCTCTCTCTGTCCCCTGCCTTGTTCTGGAATTGCATGTGTGCACCAGCAGGCTTGGTTTTGATGTGAGTGTGAGGATGTAAGCACCTGACCTACGGAGCCATCTCCTCAGCCCACTACAACTTTCTAGTCACATAAAATACTCGTTTACTGTTCTAAATAGTACTTTATCAAAGACGGACTATAGGGGCCTTTCAGGAAAAGAAGAATAGTAGCATTTCAAAGTAGCTTGAAATGTGACTTCATAACTGTAATCAGCAAATACTAGGTTCTACAGTTAGGCTTCTTGGCTCGGGACCGAGTTCACCTGGTTCTAACCCCTGGCCTTCCATCTCTATATGTGTGGCTAAGCGAGTCTTTCGATTCCGTTATCTCAGCTGTTGCATCTGTAAAGGGGGTTGTAACAGCATCTACTTCGTTGGGATGGGTTTTTTTTTTCAAGTACATGGGTTGATAGAAAAAATGAGAAGTTCTGTGAATGAAGATAAAGCGGTGGCTCCTGTTCGTTCGTTATTGATAATACTGTAGAAGGGGAAGAAGACAGAAGAGTCCAAATATTGACTTTGGGGGATATTTTGTTTTCAGTATGCAGACCTAAATCGCCACGTGGATGCATTGAACGCATGGAGGAATGCCACTGTGCTGAAGCCGGAGCACAGCCTGGCGTGGAACAACATGATCATACTCCTGGACAACACAGGTGCAGAGGGCAGCGGCAATGAGGGTCCCAGTTGTGTGGGCTGACCAAGGGCCAGTGTCAAACACACAGGCTGCTCGGCACGTAAGCCAGCGTCAGACACACGGGCTGCTCGGCACGTAAGCCAGCGTCAAACACACGGGCTGCTTGGCGTATAAGCCAGCGTCAAACACACAGGCTACTCAGGGCATGTAAGCCAGTGTCAAACACACAGACTTCTTGGGGGCACATAAGCCAGCGTCAAACACATGGGCTACTCCGGGCATGTAAGCCAGTGTCACCTCCACAGGCTAATGGCACATAGACTAGTGCTACTCCTTCAGCTTAAAAAAATAAATAAAACGGGGCTGGAGAGATGGCTCAACACTGATTGCTCTTCCAGAGGACCCGGGTTCAATTCCCAGCACTCACATGGCAGCTCACACCTGTCTGTAAATATTTCATACCAATGCACATAAAGTTAAATTAGACCATTTAAAAATTATCAAATAAATAATAAGATGGGCGTGGTGGGACCCACCTTTAATCCTAGCACTTGGAAGGCAGAGGCAGGCAGAACTCTGAGTTTAAGGCCAGCCAGGATGACATTGTGAGACTCTAAGCAAGAAAGAAGGGGGTGAGGGAGGAAGAGAGGAAGAAGAGGAAGAAAATCAATCTGGTGTTATGAAAATGTCTGGTTTTATGGGGGCAAGTGAGATGGCTCAACCAGTAAAATGTTTATAAGGACCTAAGTTCTACCCTGTGCACCCACACAAAAAGTCTAGGCATGGTGGCAGATACCTGTAACCCCAGCACTGGGGAGGTGGAGACAGGAGGATCCTCAAGGACTCACTAACCAGCAAGACTAACCTAATTAGTGAGCTCCAGGTTCAGTGAGAGATCTTGTCCCTGTCTCAGGAGGAGAGCTTGAGGACACCTGGTACCGACTTCTGACCACGAGCATGCAGCACCCTGACACAATAATACTAACATCTATCTTTCTAGAAAATGAAGTTTCTTCTGGCATAATCTGAACACGATGTGATGAAAATCACTGTATAACTGATACCTGGGGGAAAAATTTAAACGTGGCTTTCTGGAATGTCCCAGAAAGGCGTTTGCCTCTTCTGTCAGAATTGTGCTGAGTTGCCAGGGCTCTTCCACTCACTAGGTGCTGGTGCATCTTCACATACTCTGCTTGGGTCTTTTCAGTAATTCAGTAGTGTTTTTCGTAAGCGCGTATAATGCATGTAAGATATGAAGACACAAGTATAATATCAGTGTGGTTTTCATTTCTCTTCTCAGGTAATTTAGCCCAGGCTGAAGCAGTCGGAAGAGAGGCGCTGGGATTAATTCCTAATGATCACTCTCTTATGTTCTCCTTGGCAAACGTGCTGGGGAAATCCCAGAAATACAAGGTGCGTAAACCACAGGCCTTGATGTCCTGCAGCTGACAGAAGCTGGCAGTGTTTCTTATGCCCAACTCCATCGAGAGTTAGGCTAGAGGAACACCAGGGGAACTCTTGGTCAGATTAGTTGCCCAACAGACAGACATACAGGGTCCAACCCAGTGCCCTTTCTCATCAGAAACAGGCCCGTTCCTTGTGGAGAAGGAACAGAAACCCAGGCACAGACCTTAACTGGGATTGTAGGTGGCTATTTCTTCCTCATTATGCTAATTGCAGCTTCATCTGGGATGCCAAGGGTATTCTGGGTTTCTGTGGGAGATGAAACAGGCTCATATCCCCACCTTGAGTATTTCGTCTCTGCACTGAGGCCATCAGTTTGGGTTGGGCATGCTTCTTCATGGGTACCCTTGACGGGTTGGTTTCCTCTTCTCTCCCGTTCTCCCTTCATTGGACCCTGAATTAAGTCATTAATTGCTCAGCTCCATCTCAGCAAGGCTGTTATGGTGATAGAAAACAGTAATGCTGGAAGATAAGATGATTTTTTTTTTGCTTCACGCAAATACCTTCTGTGTATATTTCATTTTTTTAGGAGTCTGAAGCTTTATTCCTCAAGGCAATTAAAGCAAATCCAAATGTTGCAAGTTACCATGGTAATTTGGGTAAGAAAGTTTTCCATTTGAATTGTATTTAAATTCTGTTATTTTATATGTATGTCTACAAGATCTTTCTTTTTTTCAAAAGTAATTTTTATAACTTAACCTGTATTGACCCAGTCTCAAAATGAGGTTTTATTAAATGGACTGGTGATGGAGCATAGAGCGCTTGCCTAGCATGCTCGGAGCCCTAAATTCATGCTCCCGTACCTCACGAGAAGCATTCCTTATACCAATCAGATTTAGGATCCTGAAGGTTCTCTTTATTGTAACATCATTTTACAGTCTGATTCTGATATGAGAGCCCTGATTTCAACCTAAAAACACAGGTACTATTTCACCAAAAGGTGTATGGTAATCTCAATTTAAAATAAAAGTCTGGGATTATAGAGACAGCTCAGCAGTTAAGCACATCGGCTGCTCTTGCAGAGGACTCAGATTCGGGTCCTAACACCCTTGTGGAGGCTCATGACCATCTGTAACTCCTGTTCCAGAGAACCTGACATTTTCTGGTTTCCATAGGCACCAGGCACCGAATGCATGTGGTACACTTACAGACATGCAGCCAAAATACTCATACCC
This sequence comes from Ondatra zibethicus, assembly GCA_004026605.1. Classification (NCBI taxonomy): domain Eukaryota; kingdom Metazoa; phylum Chordata; class Mammalia; order Rodentia; family Cricetidae; genus Ondatra; species Ondatra zibethicus. Next base: position 27,185 of record PVIU01002330.1, on the reverse strand, counting down.
ATAAAATAAAAATAAATAAACCTAAAAAACCATAAACTATGGATTCCTTTATAGAGAATGAAATAATAAAAGACTTTGACATGGCCCAAGTTCGGTGCAGTGCTGACCAGCTAGATGTTCATGGCAGCATTGAGACCATCCTGGCCCTTCTTTTTGTAATAGCATTTCTGGAAGCACGTGAATCCCATCTAACAGTAAGACGATTCCCATGAGTAACAGGTGGGGGTCCGGGGCTACTCCCCCGGGTGTGTGATTACAATAAATAAAGCTTACAGTACAAACAATATTTTTTTAAGCACTGCTTTCTGTAAAGGCTCCACAATAGCTCTTTGTGCATGTGTTTGGGAATCCTGCAAGTCAGTCAGAAGCGCTTCCAACCAGATTCATCTCCTGCTATTTCAGCTGTGCTCTATCATCGCTGGGGACATCTCAGCTCGGCCAAGAAACACTATGAGATCTCCTTGCAGCTTGACCCCGTGGCAGCAGGCACCAAGGAGAATTACAGTCTTCTGAGAAGAAAGCTAGAACAAATGCGGAAGAAAGATGTGTGACCTTCCCCCATGATTTGAGTGTGTGTGCGCGCGCACGTGTGTGTGCATGAGGCCTCGGTTCAGATTGTGCGTTTGTGTTTAGCCATTTAAAGTTCTCAGACATTTTGTTTATTCTACTGTTATTTTTTCTATATAAACGAATACATGCAAAAAGATTATAGCACCAGCAATATACTCCCGAATGCTTGATAGCATTTTTGCATTGAAAATGTATTTTTTCAGACCACCCAAATGTAATTCTAAAATCCCAAAAATGAAATATTTTTTTTCTTTTTAAACAGAAAAAGGAGAAAAAGTTATCTTGAGCAACTTTTGCTCATGTTAAACCTGCATTTGGGGTATATGACTCTTATGATGAGGTGGAGTGATCTAGACATGTCTGACTCCCACAACTTATACAAGCATCAAATGTATCTGTATATTAGCATGTTTATTTAATGACAAGAAAGAGTAAATTAAGATTTAGGTTTTTTTTAAAGTCTCTTGCAACAGTATAACTTGGAGTTTGTAAGAAATCATTCACTTTTTTGTGTTGAACAGGATAAATAATTGAATGAAGAAGGGGAATTTTTAACATCTGGTATATCTGTATATTTTTTTCATTCATAGGAAGATATTGACACTGGGGGGGGGTATGCGTTCCAACATGTATGATGTTAGCACACAGGATAATATTCTACAGAAAACTGCCATTGGGTAGAGTACTCCTGCCGTGCTTAGGCAAAGGCAGGTGCCCTGACATCGTGGTTTCTGTTCTGTCCAGTGTTCAGAGGGCTACGTGTTTCTGTACACTGTGTTTTCATGTTTTAGCTGTGAAGTGGGTTTCCATTTCACATAATGTACCTACAGACATTACTCTATCCAGAAAATGCAAAAACGGTAAATTTTCTTACAAAAGAAGTCATAGTTCTGGATTGTGTGGTGGTCTTAAAAGCTGAGTTGTTTTTTGTTATCTTATTAGAGCTCAACAATTTGTTTACTTGGTTTGTTCTTTATATACTGTTGACCTAACAATTTATGCAATCTCTGTAATTTCTACTACAGTAAAATTATCACACAAACTGGCATGCAGCTGTCATAGTTTCTTCTTAGTGATGACTGTTTTGTTCCCCTCTCCTTACGGTGGAGTCGGGTCCTTCCTGCGTATGACTGGTATATAGTTCTAGGGCCCACTGTTTCCCTCTCCTTATGGTGGAGTCGGGTCCTTCCTGTGTATGACTGGTGTATAGTTCTAGGGCCCACTGTTCCCCTCTCCTTACAGTGGAGTCGGGTCCTTCCTGTGTATGACTGGTGTATAGTTCTAGGGCCCACTGTTCACTTCTCGCACACCACTGTGATAAGACAACAACAGTATAAGGGTGGAAGTGCTTATTTCAGCTAACAGTTTCGAGGCTCAGTCCACTGTGGCAGGATGCATCACGGTCACAGTGATACATGTCATGTTGCTTCTCTGCTTAGCTTCTTTATCTGCTGCAGGTCCCCTGCCTGGGGTGCTGCGTCTGTGGGCTGCTGCCATGCTTGTCAACGCTGGGTCTATCACCTCCACTAAACCTCTGAAAACACCCTTCCTGGCACAAAGGTTTTGCTCCAGGTCGCTCAGAATTTAGTCAAGTTTACAATCAAAATTAACCATCACAGGCCTATTTTATAGATTTATATTATGAAGTTGCTGGAGTTCAGATAATGGATGCATAGATCCATAATGATAGATTTTATTCTCTATACTCACTTCTAAAATACAGCTTTCATTTTTAATTACAAGCAAGTGGAAGAACCAGTGTGCAGACAGGAGCCAGGCCTGGTGGTGTGCACCTATAATCCCATCTCCTCAGGAGGATCACAAATGCAAGGCCTGCGTAGGTTACAGAATAAATTCAGGACCACATTGGGTAACTTAGTGAGACCCTGTCTCAAAGTTTAAATAAAAATGACAGGTCTTTTAATCAGGGGCTCTCTAGAGGGAAAGAACCAATGTGTGTGTGAGTGTGTGTGTGTGTGTGTGTGTGTGTGTGTGTGTGTGTGTGTGTCTGTGTGTGTGTGTCTGTGTGTGTGTGTGTGTGTTTATAAAAACTGTTACTAGATTCATTTATACAGTACTTTCTATGTTGTCCAAGGGAAAGAACCAGTGTGTGTGTCTGTGTGTGTGTGTGTGTGTGTCTGTGTGTGTGTGTGTGTGTGTGTGTGTGTGTGTGTTTATAAAAACTGTTACTAGATTCATTTATACAGTACTTTCTATGTTGTCCAAGAATGGCTGTCTTTACAATAGAGAGGCTCAGAACTGTTGGTCCACAAAGCTGGTCCTCAGCAGTCCCAATCTTACACTGAAGGCCAGGAGAGTTCCTAGAGAGCCACTGGTCTAAATCCCACATTATAAAACTAATGAAACTGGGTTCTAGTGCCAGCGAAGGAAGGTAACAGCAGTGGCAGAGTAGATGACCTCACCAGTGAGGTGCAAAGACAAGCAAACAAAAAGCTCTCCCTTTGGACCTCCTCGCTCCTGGGCTGCTGCAGGACCACTCGCCCCACATTTAGGATGCTCGTCCCACTTCATGTAGCCTAATCAAGAAGATCACCTCTTTGCCTCTTAGCTGGTTCCAGAGCCAGTCAAGCTGATGACCACATGGGAGTCCTAAGGGTATAGTAATTCTGTGTACTGTAGACCACAACCAGCAGGGATGGAAACATCTGCACTCACCTTCTGGGGACAGCTGCGCAGACTTTTAGACCAGCAGTTGTACTTTGTAGTAGTTGAGCTTTATCAGCAAAGAAAGTGTTATGTTTCAGACATTGCTTTAAATGGCCCCAAAATAACACTAACAGTATATAGATCTTTTAGGATTGGAGGTGTATTATTTATCTTCTTGTAGGGCCTAGCTTGGCAGAAAAAAAAATCATGCTATGTAGATTTTTTTTAAGCTACTTGGTTTTTTGCTGTTTGTTTGCTTGAGAGTAAAGAATATTTCTTCCAAAAAGCTCATTTAGGAACCTTTCTTTTTCCTCCCTACAGATAAACTCTCATGTCTAATAAAGATGTATGCATCCAGTCCCCTGCCTACAGAACAAATCCCTGATACTCTGTTCTGGATTCCTCTGCAGCTGTTTTCAGGTCATTTGGGTGGATAATACTTCAGGAAGCATTTTGTGATTGCAGAATTTGGAAGTCCATTCTATAGGCTCTTCTTCTTTTCTTCCTGTCATAAGAGAGCTGTAGTAGATTATCCTAAGACTGAAGTAGAAGGCTGGCTTCCTGTAACTCCTCTACTTACCTAGAAGTACTAATGTATGTGTGTGTGTTTTAAGACAGGAAGCCCAGCTGGCCTCACACTTGTGGTCCTCTGCCTCAGCTTCCCAAGTAGCTGGAATTATAGACATTCACCACCACACCTGGATAATGGCTTTTTTATTTTAATATTTGGATTGTATGACAGATGGGGGCAGCATTTAAACATGAGGAAATCTGATCACAACCCTTCACTTTCTTGGTTATACTTGTTTCTCAGTTCAGCCTGTGCTACTGTGGGGTTTCTGCCTAGTCTTTCACTCACCCAGATTTGTTTCAGCTTTGATACAGACTTATATTTGTTCTTTTAAATTTCATCCCATTAGGCACAGCCTCACACCTATAACACACACAGGGCCCTCTGGCTCTGAATCTCAAGTTACCTAGCATGTTCATTTCTTTCAAGTTACTGACTTGAAATGTCATACAGAAGACTGAGCCCAGTATCAAAGCATTAGACATCTGTGTCCATATTCTTCTTCAACCCATCTGGAGGTGTCTTGGTTCTCCCACTGTAGCATCCTAGACAATTCATTTACATTATTCTACCCACTTCTCAAATTTAAAGTGGGCCGTAAGATTTGTTTTATAAGGAGACAAGAAGCTCAGTGGACCCTGAGGTAAATGCTAAGTGGCAGAGTGGGTTTTTGAAAAAGGAGCAGAGCTAGCAATAAATACATCTATTCCCTTATTTACTCAGTAAAAAGTTAAGTGCCACTTATGAGTGAGTACAAACCATATTCATCTTTTTGGGTCTAGGTTAACTCACTCAGGATGGTGTTTTCTAATTCCATCCATTTGCATGCAAATTTCAAGAGGTCATTGTTTTTCACCGCTGAGTAGTACTCTATAATGTGTAAATGTGCCACACTTTCTTTATCCGTTCTTCAGTTGAGGGGCATCTAGGTTGTTTCCAGGTTCTGGCTATGACAAATAATGCTGCTATGAACATGAGCATCTCTTGGGTTTATTCCCAAGAGTGGTATTGCTGGATCATGAGGTAGATTGATTCCCAGTTTTCTGAGAAACTGCCATACTGATTTCCAAAGTGGTTGTACAAGTTTGCATTCCCACCATCAATGGATGAGTGTTCCCCTTACTTCACATCCTCTCCAGCATAAACTATCATTGGTGTTTTTGATCTTAGCCATTCTGACAGGTATAAGATGGCATCTCAGAGTTGTTTTGATTTGCATTTCCCTGATGGCTAAGGATGTTGAACATTTCCTTCAAGTATCTTTTGGCCATTTGAGATTCTTCTGTTGAGAATTCTCTGTTTAGTTCTGTACCCCATTTTTTAATTGGGTTATTTAGAATTTTGATGTCTAATTTCTTGAGTTCTTTATATATTTTGGAGATCAGTCCTTTGTCTGATGTAGGGTTGGTGAAGATCTTTTCCCATTCAGTAGGCTGCTTTTTTGTCTTATTGACCATGTCCTTTGCTTTACAGAAGCTTCTCAGTTTCAGGAGGTCCTATTTATTTATTGTTGCTCTCAGTGTCTATGCTAGCTAGTGGATACTAGCTAATAACAAAGGACATTGAGCCTATAGTTAATGATCCTAGAGAAGCTAAGTAATAAGGTGAACCCAAAGAAAAACATATATAGATTCACCTGGAAATTGGAAACAGACAAGATCACCTGACAAAATTGGGAGCATAGGGGTGGGAGGAGAAGGGAAGGTGGAAGGGGAAGAAGAGGGGAGAAGAGGAGGGGTGAGGAGAACTTGAGGGAATGGGATAGTCGAGATGGAGGAAGGACTGAGATAAGAGCAAAGAAAGAGATATCTTGATTGAGGGAGCCATTATAGGGTTAGCAGAAACCCAGCTCCAGAGGAATTCCAAGGAATCCAGAATGACCCCAGCTATGACCCTAAGCAATAGAGGAGAGGGGGCCCGATCTTGCCCTGTAGTCAGACTGATGAATATCTTAAATATCATCATAGAACCTTCATCCAGCAACTGATGGAAACAGAGACAAAGACCCACTTTGGAGCGCTAGACTGAGCTCCCAAGGTCCAGTTGAAGAGTGGGAAGAATGAAAATGTGAGGTCAAGACCATGATGGGTTCACCCACTGAAACTATACCTGAACTATTGTGAGCTTACCAACTCCAGCCAGACTGGGAAGGACCAAGCATGAGACCAAACTGGTCCCTATGAGTGTGGTTGACAATTGCATGGCTGGGGCAGACTGAGGGGCCACTGACAGTGGCACCAGGATTTATCCCTACTGCATGTTACTGGCTTTTCGGGAACCTATTCTCTTTGGATAGATGCCTTGCTCTGCCTAAATATAGTGGGGAGGACCTTGGACTTTCCACAGGGCAGTGTGCCTTGCCCTCTCAGAGGATTGGATGGGGGTGGAGTGGGAGGGTATGTGGAGAGAGTCGGGGGAGGGGAGGGAGTGGTAACTTAGTATGTATAGTGAAAAAAGGATCATTTATTTTATATATATGTATATATATACATATATGTATATATATTTAAGTGCCTACTGTATTGGTCACTTTTATATTGCTGTGTTAAAACACTATAGCCAAGGCAGCTTACAGAAGAAAGTTCATTTGTATTTATGGTTCCAGACGAAGTCCATGATGACGGAGCAGAGACATGGTGACGGGATAGGAAGCTGAGGGCTCACAACTCCAGTGGTGAGCATGAAGCAGAGAAAGCATACGGGGAAAGCTCTGAAACAGCCTGCTGGCTGTAACATCCTTGTGCAAGGCCATACCCCCTAAATCTACCCAAACAGTGCTACCAACTAGGGACCAGGTATTCAAACATCTCAGCCTGTTGGGAACATTCTCATTTAAACTGCCGTAACTACGATGTGCCAGAGACCTCTTAGCCTTGGAAGTATAGGATGAAAGGAAGTGGTCAAGGTCCTTTTACTTTAGCGTTCATAATTCTGGCAGTCTTTGAATCAGTCTTCCATGGATATCAAAAGACGGCTGCTTGGGCTTAACTAACATAGTGATTAGTTTCCCATTTTTACTTTTTAATTGTGACTTCTAAATTTTTTGTATCTGTGTGGACTGAGTCTGCCTCAATGGCAGGATGCTAACCTGCCATGCACAGCGCTCTAGGATTGCGTCTCAGCATCGTAAGAGCTAACATTTTCCAAGTTGTAGCTATGTTCATGGCGCATTTCTTATGGCCAGTGTGCCTCTAGAGTACAAGACATGAATATATGTGCCAGTGTGGAAATTCAGCTAGTTTTTTTTAAAGTATTTGTTGCATCTAATTATTGCAGTCAGATTAACTTTTAGCACTGTTGGATAGCACAGGGCTGTATTTCTCACTGCTCTCCTAAGGGTTTCCAGAGTGAACAGCTCAGGCACCTGTCTGAAAATCGGACGCCTCTCAACATCTCAGGATTAGCAAACAGCCAGAGCAGATGGGACTTCTTGATGGATTGATCAGAGCTATTCATAATAAATGTTGGAAGAATGTTGATTAGAAACCCTGACAAATTAATTGACTCAAGGAATGATCAGCAATGAATAAAACCATTAGCTGGGAGGTGACAGAGAACTTGCCAGTGGAGACCATGGAATCCCAAAAGCTGAGCTCACTGATGACAGCATCAATGAGTGACTCTTCCACTGTGAGGCCATGTGAGTGACATAGTCACCTAGAAAGAATTCTAAAATAGGGCTTCATCTGAATCTAAGCATGTTGTCTCGAGCCCTGATTTTAAGTGTAAAATCTACAAATGGTAAATTTTGTGACATTATGTAAGAACATGTAGATTTTTTTTAAGGTACATGTACAAAGTTGGGTGTTGAGATACACAGCTGTAATCCCAGTACTTGGGAGACTAAGGCAGGAGGATGGCAAGTTTGAGATCATACTGGACTACATAGCAAGTTCCAAGCCATCCTAAGCTACTTAGTGACACCCTGTCAAAAGGAAAGGAGGGAAGGTGGCTTAGTTAGTAAAGTGTTTGCTGAGGAAGCATGAGGACCTGAGCTCAATCCCCAGTACTCAAAAAAAAAAAAAAAAAAAAAAAACTAGAAGCACCCACCCATACCAATAATCCCTGTCCTGGAGAGATGGAGACGGGGATCCTGTAGGCTTGCTAGCTAACTCGTCTAGCAAGCAGGCAAGTTCCAAGTTCATTGAGGGACCCCATCTCAGAGCATAAGGTGGAGAATGATGGGGGAAGACACCCAACATCAGCCTTTGTCCTCCACAGGTGTGTGCGCGCGCACGCGCGTGCACACACACAGAGAGAAAAGAGAAAGGGGGAAGGAGTAACGAACAGGAGATAGGAAGGACCTTGCCTTTCTTAGCACAAATCTTTCAGAATTATCATTTGGGGGCCAATAAGAAGGCTCATCAGGTAAAGGTCTTGTAGTAGGCTTTTTCTTTGGGGCCACCAACCAGCTGCCAAATCGTGACATAGAGACTTATTACTTACGAATTATTGTATTATTGTTATTATATACTTATTATGAATGCTCAGCCTTAGCTTAGGCTCATTACTTACCAGCTCTTATAAATTAACCTGCCTCTCTTTAGCTATGGTTTGCCTTGGTTTTTTTTTTTTTGTTTTGTTTTTTGTTTTTTATTTTTGGTTTTCCGAGACAGGGTTTCTCTGTAGCTTTGGATCCTGTCCTGGAACTAGCTCTTGTAGACCAGGCTGGCCTCGAACTCACAGAGATCCTCCTGCCTCTGCCTCCTGAGTGCTGGAATTAAAGGCGTGTGCCACCACCACCTGAAGGGTTTTTTTTTCTTTAACCTTTCTTTCCTTCCTTCTGAATATCTTACTTTTCTGCTTGCTCCATACCTGGCTGGCGACTGCCTAGCTTCTGTCCCTGGGCATGTTCCTCTCTTTCTCCCTCCTCCTCTCCTCCTCCTCTCATTCTCTATTTATTCTCTCTGCCTGTAAGCCCCACATATCCTCTGCTGTGTAGCTATTGGCCATTCAGCTTTTTATTAAACCAATCAGGTACCTTAGGCAGGCAAGGTGAAAGAGCAACACGTCTTTACATAATTAAATGCAGCATAAACAAATGTAACACATATTTGCACAATTAAAGTGATATTCTACAACAGGCATTTGCTGCCAGGTTTGACAACCTGAGTTTGGTCCTGGGAATACCCGAGGTAGGAGGGGAGAACTGACCACCACACGTTGTCCTTGACCTCCACATGTGTGCTATGGCATACACACATCCACATACATACACATATTAAAAATATGTAATTTTAAAACTTTTTAGGGTGACTTTCATACTGTTCCGGGGTAAGCCATATTTTTGTCCTTTGAACTCACTGGTCTTACTGCAAGCTTTATGTGCCTCCACAGCTTTTCTTTCCCTGGAACTACAATGCAAGTTGCATATTTAAGAACTGAAGTCCTCATCCATTTGAGCTGTTTAGTTTTTAGAAGTAAGCTTTCTTAAATATTTCAGCCCAAATCCAGTTGTGCTTGCACCAATTAAAATATTTTTCAACTAAATTCTAAATGTTGATTAGAGATGGGTTGTTTCACTTACCTGTTAACTTCAGAACTTAATGCTTTAAATAATGTAAGTTATTTGCTAATTATGATGGTTAATAATTCATTTATTGCCAGATTGTCCAGGATAGAGTACTCAAGTAGATGGTTGTACTGGCTGCTGCAATAAATACCTGACAAAAGCACCCTAAGGAAGGTTTGTTTGGGGTCATAGTTCAAGGTACAGATCCATCACGGTGGGTGTCATGGCAGCAGGAGCTTGAGAAAACATCTGGACACGTTGAGTCTGCTGTTGGGAAGCAAAGAATCATGGGTGCCACTGTTCAGCCCCCTTTTCCATTCACTACAGGGCCATCCCATGGGATGGGGCCACCATCATTTAAGGTAGCTCTTCCCACCTCAGTTGCTCTAATCTAGAAGATCCTAATAGACAAGCCCGGAGGAGGATTTCCATTGCCATTCTAAATCCCATCAAGATGATTAAGAGTAACCATCACATTGGTCAAACTTTATTGCTCTGACATTCTGAAAACCGGGCTGGACAGTGCCTGGCAGTTCCTGTCTTACTCTGTTTAATCACTAGCCAGGTTGGTAAAAAAGGCTGGAGCCTGAATCATCTGAAATCTTATTAACTCACAGGTCTGGAAGGTGATGCTGGGTAGTGGCTGTGACCTCATCAGGAGTTAAGATCTGGAATAAGAGACCTGACATCTCCATGTAGCTGCTTGAATTTCCTTAACCATGGCAGCTGAGTGCTGGACAGCATCGGTCAAGCAAATGCTACATCCCCTTCCAGACCTTAGTGTCTTCTGCCACTGTTGCAGCTCCATTCAGGTTCAGAGGAAGGAGTTGTGTTGGCATCACGTGTTTTAAAAAATTGTGTCCCAGGCTTCTTTAAGAACAAAACAGTGAGTGATGGGCTCATGATCAAGTCATCTGTGAACTTCAGCTTCCCTCCATCACCTCCTCCCACACTTTGTGTCCCACAACCCTTTGTGCTTTCAGTCCCTCTTCAGAAAATGGAGAATTTAATCCCAAAGCTGTCAAAGAGTGGAACATGGTGAAGTTGGGGCTCTTGTAGCCCAGGGCTCCAAACTGGGACTTTGGGGGAAGAGGAAAGGATACAGAACCCCTGGAAAGGAAGATCCTCCAGCCTCATACTCCTCTGGTTGGGAATAGTCGGTGCTTGATTGTTCATGCTTCTGGTGAAGATTACAGAACACATACAGAACCAGCTAGGACCACATCCTTTTCCAACCCAAGATGCTTGGTGATGATGTTGATCTGCAAGATGGTCTTTGGACACCACAGAAATCTTCTTCAGGTTCCCCCTCACATGGTTCTCAGTGCTCATCCGATTTCTCTCGCCACCTGCAGAATGGGCTCTGCTTTGCATATCTTCTGAAAGTTCTCCTTGTTGGCTTCTTCCACCCATTTCTCCATCTGGGGCTGCAGCTTACATGTGTTCTTGAAGCTGGGCTGCAGGTCCTCAAAGCAGCAAATGGTTGTCTGGTTGAATACCTTTTTAAAAGGAATGCCCAAGGTTAGCACCATTGTCAGCCTGAGTGTACCCCAGGGTGACCTTCTGCTTCAGCTGCTTGGCAAACTGATCTAGTTCTTTCTTCAGGGCCATCATGTCCTGTGACTCTTCAGGACATGTGACTTCTCTACCTTCATGGCACTGTGGTGGATAGGACATGGACCACGAGAGGCCTCCTCCACGTTGCTCTCCACTCTGACTCCTGTATGGCCTTCAAGCTGCAAAGTCTCTGGGCCAACTTGGGGCATTAGGCCCACTCCAAGCTGAGATCCACAGTACGCTGTCCCTACACAGAACTCATATGGTAGCAGACATGGGAATATCCCCAATACCTCAGCCTGGCCCAAGTGCTGGCCCAATTCCAGGCCCAGCTAGCAATCCTTGGGAACTTAGCCAGGTCCAAGGGTCCACCCAGTCTGACTCCTGCCCTCCTGATTGATCACCCCCACCTAGTGGGGATGAGAAGACAAAGTCTGACTATGGGGAGGAATGAGAATGCTTGTTGGGTCTACTTTCGGAAATGTAATCTGCCATACTCACCTGCTGTAGTGTTTACCTACTTCTAAGTAAACCACACTTTGGAGGCTGAAATTGTCAGAATCTTGACAAAGGCTATACCAAATACTCTGCCTACAGCTGGAAATTCCCTCACAGCTACCCCCACATCATCTGTATGATGACATCAGGAGGCATTCTCCACATAGAGGCATACACAGCGCTAAACTTTTAATCACAGCTATCACTGACCTTCACTTTTACAGTTTATGTTCTGGTTACCTTCAGCTTTAAAGGGCTACATTTCGAACCCATTTGTGGTACCCTGGAATAGCGGCTCTACGAAGGTAGTGTAGTAAGAAATTTAATCTCTCAGTAACTGCTGTGAGAACAATTTTTCCTAACAACTGTAGTTCATTCTGTGATGAGGGTGTTTCTGAACCTTTCCCTTCAAGCAGATTAGCCAATCTTGTCAGAGTGAGACTTCCCTTTCACCAATGGGATGAGACTCAATCACTTCCTATGTCTGAAATAAAAAATGGGAGCCATGTTGGCCCTGGTGTGCTTGCTAGCCTACTCTGGGTTTGGGTGCACCTTTTTACAAAAAAGAATGGCCTTACTGAGCTACCTAAACTTAGTTTGTGTGTTTCTTTGTGAGATGCTGAGGTTGGTCTTTGTTTCTGCCAAGCTTCAGCAGTAAAATGGGAAATAATACTTTCCACAGAAATGTGAGGAGGTTTAGGTGTGTGTAGACATACAAGCAAAACACCCATATGCATTTTAAAAAAATCTAAAATCATCTAATAAAGTGTTTTCATGGCAGCTTTTATTCCTCAGCAAACAATATGATAAGGTTGGAAGAATTTGGGAACAAGACCATAGATCTCAGGGTTGCTTTCTTGCCATGAGCAATCATTTTCAAGGTTCAGTGACTCCATAAAGACAGATGCATCCAATCTCACCATATTTACCTGGAACCTGGTTAGTTGCTTACTCTGTGCCCCAGTGGCTTCCAATAAATGCAATGTGATAGTTACTGGTTTTATTAATTTCTCCACAGTGAAATGAGAAGTTTCAGTAAACCAGTGACTTCAAGCAAACCCTTAACTTTTTAAAATTTGTTTTGTAAATTGGCATACCATGTAATAGGATTCCTTGTGAGGTTTTCATACATATTGTGTTTTTACTGATCCTCTTCTTCACTCTTCCCTTCCGTATCCCTGCCTGTTTTCTACTTTTATGTCATGTGTACCCTGTTACTACCCTTTTCTCACCTTCCCAGGTCCTCCCTTATGACTCCCTTTCCTCTCATGATCCTCTGCAGGAAGAGTTTGTGGTTGATGAATATGATCAGATAGATTTCTCCTAGACTTGGACATCTATTAAAATGCAACTACTTCAGCATCATTGACTATGTGTGTATGAAAATCAAGACTATGAAATGATCTCAAATACTCCACATACACAAAAAGTCAAAGGGACAGGAAGTGATTAGAGGAAATCAATAATCTTATACTTAATTTGTGTGTCTTGGAGGAGAGCGACCTCTCACCATCGCTGACGTTGCTTTCAACTGAACTCTAAAAGCACTACACCTTCCATGAGGAAAATCTCTAGGGAAAAAGTTGTCCTCAGATTTTCTGGCTCTCGGTTAGTGCTAGGGATTAGATACAGGTGAAAGTCAGTCCTTCCACTAGCTCCCAAATAAGTTTTATTTTAAAAAAGAGTTGGTAAGTGGGCAAAATGGCTACATTACCTGTATCCAGTAGGAGTACGTATGAGCAGGGGTGAGACCTTGGTGATTCATCAATCTGTCTTGTGGAGTCTCTCTCAGATCTGAGTTTAGCGTCATCTCAAGGTTTATGGAAGGAGGTGTGTCTTTAATTTTGTGTTTATGAGTCTTTCTGAAGTAGGTGTGTTTGGGTCCATCCCAGGCGTGGAAGCGGTTGTGCCTGTGTCTGGTGTAGGGCATCAGTGTCTGGGTGACTGCGTGTGAGTCTATGTGTCTGTCTGTGTCGGCGGGCGGGAGGCTCTTTCTTTCAGTTCAGAGGAAGGTGGCCTCCGATAGGTAAGTGCGTGGTTCTGGCCGCGTGGGAAGAGGTGCAGGCGGCCAGGTGTGCTAGCGGCGGGGCTTCAAGGCGAGGGCGCCGCAGGGGCCAGAGGAGCCGCGTGCGGCCTGCAGGGGGCGCCGCCCGGGGCGGTTTGGTTGCAGCGCCTGCCCAGCAGGGCATTTCCGCTCTGCCACCCGGCGCGCTCCTCGCGATCCTCTTGACCGGGTGCAGGTGAGACGCTGAGCGGGCTGGGACTGGGAGCCTGGGGCGGCTTAGGGACTCAGTCATCAGCCAGCGGAGCATGGGCCGCTAGCGTCCCTGCAGCTGCGGGGCCGGGCGGGCGGAACCCGCGGGGCGGGGAGCACGTTTGACCCCGGAACCCCGCCGGGGACGGCCCACGCGGTGGACGCGATGGCCACGGCGGGAGACGCAGACAGAGACGCTGGCCTCCGCGGAGCGGCTGCCCGCTCCTGGTGGGACGCATGGCTCCAGCAGGTAGCTTAAGAGCCTAAGTGGAATGAGGCTGTTTTCAAAAGTTCTGCATTTTAGTTTTAGATGTTTCTTCATGTGTGAGGAGACCAAAACTTGCAAAAGAATCCAAAACCAACTTCTGTGGTCACTTTCTGGTCTTAGATTCTTTTGGAGCCGTTAATAACACATTTGGATCTGTGGGGATCCTTGCCTTTGAATTCTCGTCGTGGTTTTCATTGCTGTTCACTCTATTTATAACGGCTTACATAGCCTTGCTCAAAACCCATCAGAGGTGTGCATATGTTTTAACTTAGCTTCTTAACTCCAAGCTCAGTTTATTCGTGTTGAAGGAATAAGGAAAAACATTAGAGTAGGAGCCATTTTTTTTTAAAGAGTAGGCTGAAGGCCCCAGTAAGAAATCATGAGTTAAAAATAAATGCTACCATTGAATCAATTGAAATTACCTCTGAGAGGTAAGTCTTGTGCACACATGTACTTCATTTCTGCTAGTTGAAGGCTTTTTCCTGCCCTGTAATTGAAGTGCTAACGTGAGGAGCCCTGCAGTTTGGCCTTCTTTTCCTGAACCCGCTCCCAGGAGGAGCCAGAAGTCCCTGAGTAAGGAGACCAGTCTTCTCCAATGGAGAACAGTTTTGTCTTTAAAAGTTTAGTTTGCAAAGTTAATGGGTGGCTTTTTGTACTGAACTTTTTTTTTTTTTTAACTAGTAAACTTTACTAACCATAACCTTAAGCATACAAAACCCAAGCTTGGCTCTCCAGCACTGGAAAACAAAGTCGGGATTGGCTATGTAGCTCAGTTGTAAACTGGCACCTAACTATGTGTGAGATGGTGAGATGGAATTTTACTAATGGCTGTTTGTGGTGATCTTGGATAGTGGGTGGCTGTGTGTGGTACAGAACCACAACCCTGCAATTGTTAATTTATAAGGTGATATGTTCAAGCCAAGTGTGGTGGCTTATGCCTGTAACCCTAGCACTCCAAAGACTGAAGCAGGCCATCCTGGGCTATGAAAGATCTTATGTCAAGAAATAACAGCCCCCTCCCCATGTTGTTTCCCCTTTATCTAGTGAGAGCTTTTGAGAGCTCCAGATCTGTCAATGCTTGAAAAGAACTCATTGCATAACTTTTTATTGTACACTCCACCCTATAAACTATCATGTTTGCAGAGGGATATGGCCCATGGGAAGGTAGCAGTAGGAAGATTGCATCAAAGATCTTAGCAGTCTTCTCTAGAGCATTCCCTATCTGAGTCCAATAGATACTAGAAATTTTATTCAGAGAGCCTGAGCTAACCATGACTACCCAGCATCTTGACTAACAAATTCATCCTTCAGTCAAAGGCTGCTCTGCATTGTTGATGAAACAGCTCTGGCAAGGACAGCCTTAGGTTGCAGGCCTAACCCTTGGAACCCAGAGCTGTGTAGGCACTGGTTACTTTGTGAGGTATTGTTATGCTCCCTCGGCTGAGTTCACTGAAAAGGCTAATTGTTCAAAGTCTCTGGGTTTTTATGACATTTTGAGTCAATAGATATTATCACTAATATGGGAAGGATGAAGGACAAGGCCATGTGCTATTGGAGTGAATGCTTCCTGTTTTGGGGACACAGCAAAGGTCTTTTGGGGCTAAACCTTGAGCAGAGGGTGACTTTTTATGGAGGAATGGGACAAAGACATTGCTGGTTTTAGATACCATGAGCAAAAGACAGGATGGAAATCTGAAACTTCAGAAAGAGCAAGGGAGTCAACAGATATGTTGAGACTGCCTGGATCTAGGGACATCTGAACCAGATTGTACCGAGGAAGGAAAAGCTCTCTGATGTTAAATTCTGTTTTTTATTAAGGTTCTAATTTTCCTTTTTAGTTGGAAAAATTTTTAACCAAACGTGAAAGCATAGAAGTAATCTAATAAACTTCCAGATAGCCACTAAATAGATCTCATGATTCTGTTCAGCCTGATATGCATTCTTCTTACCATTGTCTGTTCATTTAAGACTGGAAATATAGCTCAGTGGTAGAGCACCTGCCTGGCATTTGCAGGGTCCTTCCTGGGTTTTACCCTCAACACTGCAAGATTTTAAAAAAAAAACTGATTTAAAGCAGTTTATTCTAGATAGTATAACAGTTCTCCTTTAAATAATTAGGTTTGTACCTCCAAAGAAGGAACATTTTCTTCTGGGACCACAAAGTCATCATCACCTCTTAGCAGATTACCTCAAAATGCTCAGATTTTTATGTGAGTTTGTTTAAAATATTGTGCCAGTAAATGATATCTGTTGATTGACCCTTTTAGGCTGGCAGGGATTTAGCAACCTTTCCCTGTAAAGGGGCAAATACAAACTCAGACTTTGCAGGCCCTGAAGTCTTTATACAAATGCCTACCTCTGGAGCTGCCATATAAAATAGTTATGGTTTATACATATTAAATGTGTGTAACTATACTCAAATAATGTTTAATTTTCTGGGTTGGTTGTTTGTGTGTGTGTGCGCGCGCGCTTGCGCGTGCTGTTATTTAAAATTCCCTGCAAGGTTCAACTTACAGACCCTGGTCGGCTGACTTTGATCTGGAGAAGCTCATGAGTTCCTCCTTTCCTTTTTTCTTTATAAAAGAATTATTTAATATGTGTATGTGTGTGAAAGTCAGAGGAAAGCTTATGGGAGTCAGTTTTCTCTTCCACAACACGGTTCCAGGGCTTGAACTCAGGCTGTAATGCTTGGCGGCAAGTGCCTTTACCTGCTGAGCTATTTCTGGCTTCCCATGGTTTTCATTGATGCCAATGATTTATTGGTATCACTTGACTGGTACCACTTTCTGAGCTTGAGGATCATTTTTGCTTAAGTCTAATTAGACAACTTGGTTACTGCCAAGATATGAGGGCCACTAATGCATCCTTAGGACTGACTCTCTTGCCTTTGAAATCTCAGTCTGTTGGTCATTGTTGGGGTTATAGGTGTCACAGCTATGTAAGATTTTTGGTTGCTTCCCACCCCCTTCCTGGCAGTTTGTATAGTACCTTCAGGCACTATGAAAGCTAGTCCTTAGAGAGGAGGCTTTCAGGTCACATACAGCTCAGATTCTCTGATTCCTGTGTCCAAAATAGATGGTGTCTTTAGCAATAAGGACTTGCCTTCAACCTCTGGGAGGCAACCAAACAGAAACAGTTTGTATTGTTTTGGGAGTCTCTTGGACTCTCCTGACTCAAAAGGGGCTTCCTGATGCTGGTTACTGGAAATTTTGCTAGAAATCTGTGGATCCTGATAATGTGGGATTCCCTCTGTATGCTATGAATATGTTTTATTACGATTGGTTAATAAAGAATTTGCTTCAGCCTGTAGCAGGGCAGAATATAGCCAGGCTGGAAGAGATACATACAGAGAGTAGGCAGAGTCAGAGAGATGCCACGTAGCTGCTGAAGGAGATAGACGCCAGATTCTTACCAGTAAGCCACAGCCTGTACCGATACATAGATTATTAGAAATGGATAATTCAAGATGTAAGAAATATGCCTAGCTAGAAATATGCCTGAATCATTGGCCAAACAGTGTTGTAATTACTATAGTTTCTGTGTTATTATTTGGGTCTGGGCATCTGGGAAATGAAGGAGCAGCCTCTGCCTACATCCTGAGAGAAGCATTGTCAGCTCGTGGCATAACTCCTTTTAAATTATATAAAATTAGTGTTATTTTTCCCTCCTCCCTCCGTCTCCTACTGTACTGATGTGTATCTCTATGTGTGTACACAAGAGACCAAAGAGGGCAGAAGATGGTAACAGAGTCCCTGGAGCTACAGTTGCTGGCGGCTGTAGGAAGCAGGCCGACTCTGGTGCTGGGAACCAAATGCAGGTCCTCTGGAAGAACAGCAAGTGCTCTCGTTGCTGTGTGGTCTCTCCAGCCCCAGTGGAAGGGCAGGGGAAAGAGAAAAGGAAGGCGTTCATGTGTTCATCAGAGGAACCCTCTTCTGATACAGTGACATTAATCCATTGATGTGGGCAGACCCCATGAATCACCTCCAAGGTTCCTCTCCCAACACCTATATTGGGGATTAACTTTCTAGCACATAAATTTTGGGGACACCATCATAGCAGAGGAAACATTTAAATGACAGCAATCTGGGTCCACCTATACAACTTGTTAGTGTTCTAGAAAACAGGTAGAAACTGTTGATTGTCATGTCCCCACAGCTGTGGGTGTCTTCCTTTTGTTCTGGTGGTTTGATTGCTGGGTGTCTGTTTCACTTGTTTAAATTCCACATTATTTGGCCTTGAACTGTCTGTATTTCTGACCCTCTGCTGGACCTCAGATTCCAGTTAGATAAGAATAACTACACTTTCTTCATTCCTTTTGGCCCTAGTACCTTCCACATAGCAAAGCGTAGGAAAAGGTGACAAGTACCAGACATTGTTCATTTGTTCAAATCATCACATCTGCTTTTAAAAGTTAATGACCCCTTCATCTTACTGATATAACAATAAAAGTGTGTATGATTATCTTAGGTGTTTTTCTATTGCTGTGATAAGACACCAGGACCAAGGTAACTTATTTTAAAAAAGGTTTATTTGAGGCTCACAGTTTCTGTGACCATAGAAACTGTTTCATGGTAGAGAGCATGGTAGCAGGAAGGCAGGCAGGCGCTGGGACAGCAGCTGAGGGCTCACATCTTGATCCAGAAGCAGGAGGCAGAGAGCTCTGACTGGGAATGGCATGGGCTTTTGAACCCTCAAAGCCTGCCTCCCCCTGACACATCTCTTCCAAAAAGGCTACACCTCCTAATCCTCCCAAATAGTTCTACCAACTGGGGACTAAGTATTTAAGCATATGAATCCATAAAGACCTTTCTCAAACCACCGTGTGGAAGGGGAGTTTTTATAACTCTATCCTTGGGAATCTGACACCTGCTTCTTGCTCCTGAAAGTTCCTATACCTATGTACTGCCCCAAGTCCACCCTGTGCACATAACTCAAGATACAAATCTAAAGAAAGAAAGTATAGACCACTAACTCTCAATGCTACTTACTATTATGAAAATTGCTTTATAAAGTCAGGTGTGATAGCGCATTCCTCCAGTCCCACCCTCAGGAGAGAGAGGCAGAAGGATCTCTGTGTCTTTGAAGCAAGCCTGGTCTGCATAGCAAGCTCCAGGACAGCCAGGGCTATGTAGAAATATCTTGTCTTAAAAAAAAAAGAAAAATGGTTTATGGACTTGTGTGGATAGACACCAGCTTTGTCAGTGGAGTTTTTAGGCCTTCTTGCTGCCTAGAGACCAGAGAGAAGCATATTTCAAACACTGTTAAGTTGTAAAATGTCAGGTCCTTTTTCCAGGACAAGGTGGCTCACAGTGTGGTGGCTAAATGTCCTTATGAAACTGCCAACTCTGTCAGGGGGGTGACTCTGACAGTCTCCAGATTCTGTTTTCAGAAATCAGTGCTCTGAAGAATGTTATTTTCATGGGATTTTTTTCTGTTTTATAGTCTTTTTTATTGATTTTTATTGAGCTCTACATTTTTCTCTTCTCCCTTCCCCTTCATCCCTCCCCCAAGGTCCCCATGCTCCCAATTTACTCAGGAGATCTTGTCTTTTTCTACTTCCCATGTAGATTTGATCTATGTAAGTCTCTCTTAGGGTCCTCATTGTTGTTTATGTTCTCTGTGAATGTTATTTGTAGGCTGGTCTTCTTTGCTTTATGTTTAAAAACCACTTATGAGTGAGTACATGTGATACTTGTCTTTCTGTGTCTGGGTTATCTCACTCAAAATGATGTTTTCAAGCTCCATCCATTTGCCTGCAAAATTCAAGATGTTGTTATTTTTTCTGCTGTGTAGTACTCCATTGTGTAAATGTGCCACATTTTCCTTATCCATTCTTCGGTCGAGGGGCATTTAGGTTGTTTCCAGGTTCTGGCTACAACAAACAAAGCTGCTATGAACATAGTTGAGCACATGTCTTTGTGGCACGATTGAGCATCCTTTGGATATATACCCAAAAGTGGTATTGCTGGGTCTTGAGGAAGGTTGTTTCCTAATTTTCAGAGAAATTGACACACTGACATTCATAGGGGTTGTACCAGCTTGCATTCCCACCAGCAATGCAGAAGTGTTCCCTTTTCCCCACAACCTCTCCAGCATAAGTTGTCATCAGTGTTTTTGATCTTGGCCGTTCTTTCAGGTGTAAGATGGAATCTCAGAGTTGTTTTGATTTGCATTTCTCTGATGACTAAGGATTTCATAGGGATTTGAGGTTTCTAATTTTCTTAACGTTTCTGCTCAGCGTTATTCTTTGATTAATCTCATGATGGTCAAAATAATGATAAATTGAAAGGGCAAATATATACTGAACTTGAAAATCTTCTGTGATTTGAATTTTAATTGTGTTTTAATTATTGGGGTAATACAAGCACTGATAGAATGTGAATACTTTGGGGAAAGTAATTAGGAGAAAACAGGCTTAATTTTGAGTTCTGTGCTTTCATTTTAGTTTAGTTTCTTCTTTTTACTTTTTTCTTTTATTGAAAATAGATTTTTTTCTTGCCCAATATATCCTGATTACAGTTTCTCCTCCCTTTACTCTTCCCAGTTCCTCCCCATCTCCCTTCTTTCTGGATCCACTCCCTTTCTGTCTCTTATCAGAAAAGAACAGACTTCTAAGAGATAACAACTTAACATGTCAAGATAAAAAATAAGATAAAGCAAAGACTATCACATTGAGGCTGGACAAGGCAACCCAACAGAAGGAAAAGAACCCTACTAGTAGCCGCAGGATCAGAGACCCACTTAGTCACACACCCAGGAGTCTTATAGAAATACTAAGCTGAAAGCTATACTATATACACAGTGTTACATATTATACCTGGTGCAGACTCATTAGACCATGTACTTGGTGCTTCAGTCTCTGTGAGTGCATATGCACCTTAATTGACTCAGAGGCCTTTTCTCCCGGTGCCCTCCATCCCCTCTGGCTCTTATATTCTTTTGACTCCTCTTCTGTGTTCTCTGAGCTCTGAAAGGAGACATTTGATGGAGATCTCCCATTTAGACTTCTTCATGTAAGGTCTGGCTGTGGGTCTCTGGGTCTGTTCCTATTTACTGCTGGAGGAACCTTCCCTGCTTCCCTGATGATGACTAAATAAGACAGTGATCTATGAGGATAACAGAATATCATTAGGAATCATTTTACTGATACTTTCTAAAAAAAAAAAAAAAAAAAAAAAAAGATCAGTAGTATTTGTTTTTACCCTAGATCTCTGGACTAACTTGGTCGCACAAGCAGTATTGATATGGGCTCTGTCTTGTGGAGTGGACCCCAAATCAAATCAGATATGGGTTGGGTTCTCCCACAAGTTCTGTGCGACAGTTACCCTGGCATATATTACAGAAAAGTCAGAGATTTTCTGGCTGGGTTGGTGTTTGTTTCTCTTGGCATCCTGAAGAGTACTTGCTACACAAAGGCACTGTAGGATGTAGGGGTGAAGTTTCACTCCATGTGGGCACCAGCTCTACTTCTCTATATTCAGTGAGTTGTGAAGGTGTTGTCTTCAGCAATGGAATTCCACTGTCAGTTTGTGGAGAACAAACAATTGTCTTAGCAACATCCTGGGTTGTTTGGGGGATTTCCTTGGGACCCCGTTGGCCAACAACTCACTGAATACAACCCAGTCCCAGCACTGGATGCCTCATTTGGTGGTAAGAGATGGCCAGTTGAGACTCAGTGTCCCCCATTATTAGGAGACCTCATTAGGATCACAGTCGTATACACTGGACGCCTCGTTTGGTGGTAAGAGATGGCCAGCTGAGACTCAGTGTCCCCCATTATTAGGAGACCTCATTAGGATCACAGTCGTATATTTTAGGAATTTTCCACTGTACTAGGTTTCCATATCATCCCTCAAATGCCTCTCAATTCCAGCTGTCATCTCTCCTCCCTCCCCACTAGATCCTCCCATTCCCATCCTCATCCACTCCTAATCTACCTGTAAAATCTATTCTATTTCCCCCAGGGAAATCTATTTGTCCCCCTTAAGCCCCTCCTCTATACCTAAGCTCTCTGGGCCTGTGGATAGTAGTGTGGCTATCATATTACCCACATATAAGCAAATATACACCATACTTATCTCTGGGTCTGGGTTACCTCACTCGGGATGACATTTTTCTAGTTCTAGTTTCCTACGTATTTCATGATGTCATTTCTTAAACAATTGAGTAAATACTTCATTGTGTAAATGCACCACATTTTCTTTATCCATTCTTCTGTTAAGGGACTTCTAGGTTGTTTCCTATTTCTGGATACTAGGCATAGAGCAGCAATGAACATGGTTGAGCAAGTGTTGTTGTGGTAGGATGGAGCATCTTTTGCGTATATGTCCAAGAGTGGTGTAGCTGAGTCTTTAGGTCAATCAATTCCCAATTTTCTGTGGAACCACTATACTGATTTCCATAGTGGCTGTACAAGGTTGCCCTCCCACCAGCAATGGATGAGTGTTCCCTTCA
This sequence comes from Ondatra zibethicus, assembly GCA_004026605.1. Lineage (NCBI taxonomy): Eukaryota > Metazoa > Chordata > Mammalia > Rodentia > Cricetidae > Ondatra > Ondatra zibethicus. The sequence continues at coordinate 4,834 of PVIU01002330.1, read as the reverse complement.
TTTCACATCCTAGACAGCATGAGCTGTCACTTGTGTGATTGAGCTTAGCCATTCTGACAGGTGTAAGATGGTATCTCAAAGAGGTTTTGATTTTCATTTCTCTGATGGCAAAGGATGTTGAACATTTCTATAAGGGTTTTTCAACCATTTGAGTTTCCTCTATTGAGAATTCTCTGTACCCTATTTTTTAATTGGATTATTTGGGTTTTTTTTGATACCTAGTTTCTTGAGTTTCTTATATATTTTAGATATTAGCCCTCTGTCAGATGTGGAGTTGGTAAAAATCTTTTCCTATTCTGTAGGCTACACTTTGTCCTATTGATGGTGTGGTGTCCTTTTGACTCACAGAAGCTTTTTAGTTTCATGAGGTCCCATTTATTAATTGTTGATCTTAGTGTCTGTGGTATAGGTGTTCTGTTCTGAAAGTATTTCCCTGTGCCAGTGAGTTCAAGGCTATTCTCTTCTATTAGGTTCAGTGTATCTGGTTTTATGTTGAGGTCTTTAATCCACTTTGACTTAAGTCTTGTGCCCAGTGGTAATTAGGGATCTATTTGCATTCTTCTACATGTAGACATCCAGTTGCACCATTTGTTGAAGATTCTTTCTTTTCTTTTTTTTTCCTCCTTTATCAAAAAGCAGGTGTCCATATGTGTATGCATTTATGTCTGGGTTTTCATTTTGATTCCATCAACCAACACGTTTTTTTATACCAGTACTGTTGTAAGGAGAGGGCCCCTTGTTTGTCCTGGCTGTCCGGCTAGCTTACATCCGAAATAACCACACAGAAATTATATTAATTAAATCACTGCTTGGCCCATTAGTTCTAGTTTCTTATTGACTAATTCTTACATCTTAATTTAACCCATTTCTATTAATCTGTGTATCACCACATGGCAGTGGCTTACCAGGTAAAATTCCTATCATCCATCTCTGGTGGCCCCATGGCTTCTCTCTCACTCTGCCCTTCTTCCTCCCAGAATTCAGTTCTGTCTTCTCCGCCTACCTAAGTTCTGCCCTATTAGAAAGCTAAGGCAGTTTCTTTATTCATTAACCAATGAAAGTAACACATTGACAGAAGGACCTCCTACACCACAGTACCATGTGGTTTTTATTACTATAGCTCTGTTGTACAACTTGAAATTGGGAATGGTGAGACCTCCAGTAGTTCTTTTATTGTTCAGGATTGTTTTAGCTATCCTGGGTTTCTTGGGTTTTTGTTTTATTTTGTTTTTCATATAAAGTTGAGAATAGTCATTTCAAGGTTTGTGAAAAATTGTGTTGGAATTTTAATGGGGATTGCATTGAATCTGTAGATTTCTTTTAGTAGGATGGCCATTTTTTACTATATTAATCCTACCAATCCATGAGCATGGAAGATCTTTTCATCTTCTGGTATTTTCTTCATTTCTTTCACTTGCTTGGTTACAGTTACCCCAAGATATTTTTATATTATTTGAAGCAATTGTGAATAGTATTGTTTCCTTGATTTCCTTCAGTCCTTCATTTGTATATAGGAGGGCTACTGATTTTTTGATTTAATTTTGTATGCAGTTACTTTGCTTAAAGTTTTTATCAGCTATAGGACTTCCCCGGTGGAATGTTTAGGGCACTTATGTATGATAATACCATCTGCAAATAATGATACTTTGATTTCTTCCTAATTTGTATCCCCTTGATCTCCTTCAGTTGTCTTATTGCATTAGTGGAACTTGAAGTACTATGTTGAATAAATATGGAGAGAGTGGACAACCTTATCTTGTTTCTGATTTTAGTGGAATTGCTTTGAGTTTCTCTCCATTTAATTTGATGTTGGCTATTGGCTTGCTATAAACTGCCTTCATTATGTTATGGTATGTCCCCTGTACCCCTAATCTCTCCAGGATTTTTATTATAAAGTGCTGTTGGATTTTGTCAAAGGTCTCTTCTGCATCTAATAAGAAGATCAAAATTTTTTCCAGTTTGTTTATATGATGGATTATATTTATTGATTTTTTTTATATTGAACCATCCTTGTATCTCTAGGATGAAGCCTACTTAATCATGATGGATGATCTTTTTGATGTGTTCTTAGATTTGGTTTGCAAATATTTCTTTGAGTGCTTTTGCATGTATGTTCATAAAGGAAAATTGTCTGTAATTCTCTTTCTTTGTTGGGTCTTTATATGGTTTGGGTATCAGGGTGACTGACTGTGACTTCATAAAATGAATTGGGTAATGTTCCTTCTGTTTCCATTTTGTGAGGTAATTTGAAGAGTATTGGTGTGTTAACTCTTCTTTGAAAGTCTGGTAGAATTCTACAATAAAATCATCTAGCCCTGGGCCTTTCTTTGTTTGGGAGAATTTTAGTGACTGCTTCTGTTTCAATAGGAGTTATAGGTCTGTTTAAATTGTTTATTTGATTTTGATTTAACTTTTGTAAGTAGTACCTATCGAGAAAATTAGCCATTTCTTTAAATTTTCCAGTTTGGTGGAGTACAGGTTTTTAAAGCATGTCCTTATGATCTCTGGATTTCAACCATCAGTGATGGTTGTTATTTCCCCCTTTTTGTTTCTGATTTTGTTAATTTTGACATTCTCTTTTCATCATTTAGTTAGTTTGGATAAAGGTTTGTCTATCTTGTTTGTTTTCTCAAAGAGCCAACTCTTTGTTTCATTGATTCTTTGTATTATTCTCTTTCTGTTTTATTGATTTCAACCCTGAGTTTATTTCTTGCCATCTGCTCCTCTTGGGTGTGATGACTTCTTTTTGTTATAGACCTTTCAGTTATAGACTGTTAAGTTGCTAGTCTGAGATCCTCTCTAGTTTTTTATGTAGGTACTTAGTACTGTGAACTTGTGTAAATGGAAGTTTCTTGTCCCAACCACCCAGTCCCAGATATCCAGCAGCAATGTCCCAAATTACCACACAGAGGCTTATATTAATCATAAATGCTCAGCTGATAGCTCAAGCTTATTATTAGCTAACTCTTATACTTAAATTAAGCCATGTTTCTTATCTATGATTTACCACATGACTCATGGCTTGTTATCTCATTTTCTATACGTCCTGCTTCCTCAGAAGCTAGCTGGCTGGTGTCTTCTGACTCTGCCCTTCCTCATCCGTCATTGTCATTCTCGGTTTAGTTTTCCTGCCTAGCTTTATCCTGTTTAGCTATTGGCCAATCAGCTTGTTTATTAAGCCAATCTTAGTGACATATATTCACAGTGTACAGAAGAATTATTCCATAGCAAAGTTGCCTCTTAGAACCCCTTTCATTGTATCCCATAAATTCATGTTTGCTATAAATTCATTTTTATTGAATTCTAGAAAGTCTTTAATTTCTTATCTCTGTCTTGACTCATTTTTTATTCAATAGAGAGTTGTTCAGTTTCCATGAGTTTGTAAGCTTTCTGTTGTTGATATCTACCTTTAATCTGTGCCTTTAGTCTATGGTGGTCTGATAGAATTCAGGGAGTTATTTCAGTTTTCTTGTAACTGTTGAGACTTGCCTTATATCCAAATATATAGTCAGTTTTGGAGAAAATTCCATGCAGTGTAGGGAAGAATGTATATTCTTTTGTGTTTGGGTGAAATGTTCTGTAAGTAATATGTTATGTCCATTTGGTTTATAATGTCTGTTAGTTCCAGTATTTCTCTGTTTAGTTTTTGTCTGGAAGACCTGTCCATTGGTGAGAATCTGGTATTGAAGTCCCTCACTCTCAGTGTGTGAGGGTCATTATGTGATTTAAGCTGAATTAGCATTCTTTTGCAAACATGGTACCCTTGTGTTTGGGGCATAGATGTTAAGAATTGAAATGTCATCTTTGTGGATTTTTTCCTTTGATGCATATGAAGTGTCCTTCCCTATTTCATTTGGTTAGTTTTTGTTTGAAATTGATTTTATTAGATATTAAAATGACTACACCATCTTACTTCTTAGGTCCATTTGCTTGAAATATCTCTTTCCAGCCCTTGATCCTGAGGTAATGTCTATGCATGATGTTGAGGTGTGTTTCTTGAATGCAGCAGAAAAATGGATTTTGTTTTTGTATCCATTGTGTTAGTGTGTGTCATTTTATTAGGGAGTTGAGACCTTTAATATTGAGAGATATCAATGACCAGTGATTGTTGATTTCTGTTATTTTGTTGTTGGTAGTGGGGTGTGTATGTGTGTGTATGTGTTTGTGTTCACACATGTGTATGCATACATGCATGCACACATCTTTTGATTTTTTTGGCTGAGAGTATTCCCTGTGTTTTCATGGGTGTAGTTTGTTGGAGTTTTCCTTCTTGCACCTTCTGTAGGGCTAGATTTGTATATAGATATTGTTTAAATGTGGCTTTATCAGAGAATATCTTATTTTTTTTCCATCTAAGGTGATTGAAAGTTTTGCTGGGTGTAGTAGTTTGAATTGGCATCTGTGGTCTCAGAACATTTGCCCAGGCCTCTCTGGCTTTTAGAGGCTCTATTGAGAAGTCGAGCATAATTCTAATAGGTCTGCCTTTATATGTTACATGTTTACATAATTCTAATAGGTCTGCCTTTATATGTTACATGTTTACATAATTCTAATAGGTCTGCCTTTATATGTTACATGTTTACATAATTCTAATAGGTCTGCCTTTATATGTTACGTGTTTACATAATTCTAATAGGTCTGCCTTTATATGTTACGTGTTTACATAATTCTAATAGGTCTGCCTTTATATGATACGTGTTTACATAATTCTAATAGGTCTGCCTTTATATGTTACATGTTTACATAATTCTAATAGGTCTGCCTTTATATGTTACATGTTTACATAATTCTAATAGGTCTGCCTTTATATGTTACATGTTTACTTAATTCTAAT